>JBBPCS010000002.1:6621448-6657508 GCA_037974645.1 Hollardia meadi
CCCCCCCCCGCGCACAGCATATTGATAGTAATTCATTGTGACCAGTAGATGGCAGCATTGTGCAGTTTTTATACTGATGTGTGATTTACATCATAAAGGGAAAACATTTTTTCCTCTTTTTTTCTTGCTAATCTGCTCAAAGAACTTCTTAAAACCTAACCCACTGAAACCAAATTTTAATTTAAACATTACATTTTCTATAATTTTACGCTGAAGTGGGTTTTAAAAACATAGTGTCAGGTACACTTTGCAGCTCTGAAGGAAAGAAATGTCTAATTATAGTTTAAAGACTAAAGCAAAGGTGGAAATCAGTACGGCTAATATGGATTACTAGAGCCAGTCCAATACAGAGGACATCATTTGTCCCAGTGACAATGCTCCATCAGCATTTCCTCAAGGTTATTCAGCATCATCGCATCGGCTGAAGAAAGGAATGTGTAATCATGGCTTGTATACATATAACACATAACACCATGTGGCCACTTGGGGGCAGCAGAAACAAGCTGTGAAGACAACACTGACATATCATCACTTTTTAAATTGATAAGGCAAAGTTTTAAGCAAAACAGTTGCTTCTTTACACATCCAGCAGGTAGGGAACAACAATATAATTTGTGTTTGTGGTCAACACAAAGTCAGACAGTCACTCTTGTTGGGAAATATCTGAAAGCTCCACTATCTTCATAGCCAGTCGCTAAGTGAGAAAAACAAAACTGAAACTCTATAAAGATTCATAAAAACAAGGGGAACTGCAGAATACATAAAGCCATACATTCTGTGTGTGATTGCAGGCAGTGCGGTTGTTGAAGAAAGGCGGGGTTCTCGTCTACAGCACCTGCACAGTGACTCTAGCAGAGAATGAGGAGCAGGTAGCCTGGGCCCTCAACACCTTTCCCTGCCTCACGCTTCAGCCTCAGGTAAAAACACTTCATCCACGTGGACACTCTTACAAATATGGAGTGATGTCAGGAAAACGTCACCAAAATCACACCCTTGTGTTTTCCTCAGGAGCCTCACATCGGCGCAGAAGGCATGCTGGGAGCCGGGCTGTCACCTGAGCAGCTGCGCCTCCTCCAGAGGTTCAGCCCTGAGCTGAGCTGGGAGCAGACAGGAACGGCAGCTCCCCTCCCCTGCAGAGCCGACAGGGACACCATTGGCTTTTTTATCGCCAAGTTCCTGAAAAACTGACCGGAGGGCATGTTTTCTCTTCCAGCTCTCACACGAGCCTGCAGACGGGAACAATAGTGTTTATATTACGGCACTCTGTGTGCTTTGACGGGGCAGTGTTGACAAAGACGCTCACTGCGCTGTTTACAGCATCTGCCCCTGAACAGCTGCTCTCTAAAACTGTGGGCCATATAGGGATACGCTTTATAAACACTGAGGGCAAGGAAAAGGGAGGGAGGGGGCACGTGGGGATGGAGACTGAATGAGTATTGGCAAATGCAGCAGTGCTAGCGTTGCCATAACAACAGTGACGACACAGCTGCCATGTTGACAGGGGATTGGCTGGATCTGGGAGCTCAGATCAGGAAGTGGTGTGCAGAAAGAGGTCATGGGAGGTATTAACAATTTAGTGTGTTTTAGTAGTGGTGGAGACAACTGGGACCTCCCAATTAGTCCTTCTGCTGCTTGTAGGAGAGAAGTGATGCTGCGAGCAGTTCTGTCTGGAAAATGAAATGTTTCTTTGATATAAGATCTTTCTCTCTTCATGTCCATTACATATTAAGCAAGTGCATATTATCTGATTACACTGATGAAATATTGCATTAAGTACAAGCCACAATGCTCATGACTAATTTATTCAGTGCAAATTGAACTAGAAAATGGCACTCAGTGGAGCGCATACCTCCGCCAAGGCCCAACAGCCCTCTTATTTAAGCCTTAGCACCAACTCGTGACACTGTTAGTACCTTAATGAATCCCTATTAACTTAGCTACACATTGGTGCTAGCTGCAGGTTTCTAGTGCTAGTTGTTACCGTCCAGCAGCCAGGAAAAGAAAACTGCATTATTCTATGGGAAATTAATAAAAAAGTCCCCCACCCAAAAAAGCCCCATCTTGCAATGTTAAAGAAAGGGATAAAAAAAAAATCCTGGATCCACCCCTTTATCCGGATCTGCGCCAAAATTTAATGGGTTCAAGTTAATCAAGTTTCGTGGAAATCCATTCAGTAGTTTTTTGTGTAATCCTGGTGACAGACAAACAAACAAACAGCACTCCTTGGTGGAGGTAATTATGGGTGCCCAATAAATTCATACAGAAAGTAAAAAACAAACTTCTGGCTCATTCTTCTGTCATGCAGCATGTTGAGGACCTTGACAATAACCTCAGCTCAGTCACTCTTACAGTCCACCTCAGATCTGTCTAGAAAAAAACCGGACGACTGCACATCACCTTGCTGCATCTGTGCAGGGGTAGACTGCTGATTAAAATGGCTGCACTATTTCACTGCTGCACTCAAGGTTTGCCTGTTTAACCATGAAATCAGCCGCATCTATTTTGGAGGCATCATCTGTGTGTGGAGAAGCAGCTTCCCACTTTAGATGCAGCCACTCGGTATTGTCATTCCTATTGATGTTGTCATGACGACTAAGGAGGCAGGCCAGTGAGACTACCTCAATTTTTCAGTCTGAGTTTTCAGATGACTATTTATAGACACTGCTTCCCTCCTCTGTCTGGGTCCTCTAACAAAGCACACATCAAATTCTTCTTCGCACTCATCAGTCCTTTGTTGCCAACTTTATTCTTCATATTTATGCATTATGTACAAACACATGTACACTGTTAGAAAATCTGTAATGCTACCAAATGTAGCATAGAAACGGAGTAGTTTTTCTTTTATAATTACAATTGTCAGGCAAAAAACAAAGAAAGTGAAGAAATTTGTGGTTTTGTAAACAGAGGGGCTCAATTCAGATTTTCAGTATTACAAATTAATATATCATCTGTGAAAATAGGAGTTAATCATACAGGGGAAGGTGTTTGGGACTCTTACACCATCAAACACATCACTCTGCATCCTAGTCAGGGTAGTATATAAATGGCAAAAGAAAGAAAACAACTATGTTTGTCAGGTAAACATTTTGAGTTGAGTTGGTTTTGAATGGCTTGACTTTTAGTGAAGAACAAACTTCTCCTAAAACTAACATTCTCTATAGTTAAAGCTGGAATTAAACAACATTCTTCAGAAAAGGGGGTCAGATTTAATAAAAGATTAACCTTGTTGGAGTTTTGGTAGTAGTCATACGGTTAAGTTGCAATGTTATATCAAACGTCTTTCACTTGAAACTGCTGTGAACTAGTAAAAGTGCAGAATTAAGAGTGTATCAATGTTATAAAATGTTTCTGGGCCCTTACAAAGAGAGCAGTACTGTATGTAAGAGAGGAATTATTGTAGAAGTTGTTTGTCCTGTAAGGCAAGACTAAGGTGCACCTCGAAGGAGGAATGAAACCCAATGTCTCAAACCGTGGAAGCAGAATTAAAAAAAGAGGAACTAAGCGATAAATGATGAGGGAGTCATCTGACACTCTGGGATAAACGCTTTCTAGCTTTCTTGCAGAGAGTTGGATGAAAAGTTCCAGACCACTTCCATATCTTTTAAATATGAAGCGTTAGCTAGCATTAGCAGTTGATTAGCTTAAGATACCTAAAGTTAACCCCCACCATAAAACCGCAACTTGTCCTTTTTAGATTTTTTTTGTACAGACTAAACAAATGAGATTTTAATTGTTATTTAGTGAGCTTTAGAAGTGCTGGTATGTGGATTCTTTTATACTTTTTTACCTTCAGGTAGAGCTGAATCCCTGTTTTCAATCTAAACCAAGCTAACCGGCTGCTAGCTGTCTCTTCATATTTACCTTACAAATAAGAGTGATATTGATATTCTCATCTAGACTCAGTTGGCAGTTGATTAGGTGCACCTATCTAAAAATAATGCAGTCTAATACAAGAGTCCTGCGATAAATCATTAAGATTATAATGTTCAGTTCTCATTCAAACAGTTGTAGGGAGGTGTTGATTCAGTGGTATGGTTGGAGGATGTAGTTTGTGGTGCTCTTGTAAATTTCTGGAATGTGTTTCTGTTAGACTACCTTTATTAATTAATATAAACAGGGTGGACAAAATACTAGAAACACCTGCCAGTATAACAGTATCAACATTAGCACCTTCATGAAGGTATGATTTATTGCAGGACTCTTGTATTCATGTTGCATTAGCTTTAGCTAGCTGTAGCTAATAAATGCTGACTTAAGTGTAACTCTCAGCGAGAAAGCGAATAAGCATCCGTTGCAAATTACCAAACTATTCTTTTACAGAAAACCTCTGCAAATACAGCATCAAACCAACTTGGTTAGTCAACCGTTCTAGTCAACCCTAGCAGTAGTCTGAAGAAACAAAATTATTCAAGTGGTAGCAAGCAAAAAAAACAACAAATTATAATAAAAATAAAAATGCTAATCACAGAAAGCACAGCTCAGTACAGAAAAAAACTTCTGCTTTTGTGTCATGCTTTATCAAACACAGGTTTAAAATATGCATATTTAAGAATAGTCATGCATATCCACACATAAACGACGTCTATGCATAGATACACACATACATATATTTATATTTGTATCTATGTAATCAAAATCCTGCCATTGAAAAAGATGCAACAGCATTTACAAAGTGTACATAAATAGGATGCTGTGGTTTCAGGGTATAGCAGCACGATGGGAAGAATTGGATGGTCTTTAAGAGGCGAGTCCAAATGAGCTTCAGGAGGGATTTGGTCTGTCACTGGTAGATGTAGGAGTCTCTGGCCCATTCCCCTGCGTCACCCCTCTTTTTGGGAGCCACCTCCCCCTCTCGGTCCCTGTCTCTGTCCCGGTCGTAGCAGTGATGGTGGTGGTCACGTGCCGGCCGGTGGTGGTGAGAGCGCTGCTTGTTCCGTTCATTATGGTCCTGTTCGCGCTCCTTTGAGCGGTGGTGTCCTGTGCTGTGGCCAGCCTCGTCTGCCCCACTGCGGTGATGGTGGTGGTGGTGATGGTGATTGTGGTCCCGGTGGGGCAGTGGCTCGTAACGCTGTTGCTGCTGGGGTTGCCCCTCCCCTATATCCTCATCCTCCTCGTCCTCCTCCTCCTCCTCCTCCTCCTCTTTCTGGTGGAGGAGCTGAGTGCGTGGCTCGATACAAGCCGAGTCCTTGCTCTCTCTGCTCTCAGGAGTCTCAGAGTCCAAAGTCTCTTGCCGGGAGAGACCCCGGGCTCGACTGTTGTGGTGGTGGTGGTGGTGATGGTGGTTGTGATGCTCAGTCCTGGTGGAAGACAAACGATGGTGGGTGTGCTGGGCTCTCCTGGAGGACTCTGTCCTCAGAGGCCTTTCCTCTTCATTGCCCTCCCCCTCAGCTTCTGCATCGGCATCAGCCTGGTCCTGACTCTGATGGTGGTGGTGGTGGTGATGGTGATGGTGGTGCTGGTGATCCTCTCTAGAGCCCATTCTCTCCACTAATGCTTTTTCTCCTTTCTGCTCTGCACTGCTGCCCTGAGGTCAGTAAAACATGTTTGTCGGTAGGGTGGCAGAAAGCAAGAAAAGAACTGCAAACACCCACAAACTCATGCAGATTAATATTTTTTTGTTGCTTCTGGTGCATATTGTATATATGAACACACTTGAATACACACACAGCTTGAATATCCATCAACCATCCATTGATGGTTGATGCATCCTGGAGGATTTTAAAGAAAATTTCAAGGGATTTCTGCCCTCTGAACTCTTAAAACTTTTATCTGAGGGCCTCTCCACACTCACCACACTAGCAATCACATGTCAAGCTCACTCCTGCTCCTCATTAATATAAGGATTTTCCTCATTTTCAGTCTTATATTTCCCATTGTGATGGCAGTGGATGGAGAGAGGGTAGAGGTTAAGGGATTATACAGCATTTACACACACTGAAAAGACCAATTATATGTCGTTTTCTTACTGTTGGGTGAAGATATTAAATAATAACATTAAAATGACAATATATCCTGCATGATAATAGTCAATTAATAATAAGAAATATAAATTAACTGCATGTGAAATAAGGTTTAAGGTAATAATGATGTCTCCCTATTTCCTGTCTACCTCTATCTACTCTAAGGGTCGGTCCCAATATCCACACTAGCGGTCTTAAACATTCATGCACCGCCAGGTTGATGGTGTCCCATGTCTACAAACTGCCAACCCACAATTAACTTAGTCCACAAGTGTTGTACACTTCAGAGCAATGTCTATCCCACAATTCACCACACCAAAAATAATCTTATTGATGAGACTGAAAGAACTGCTTTACAACCATTCAAATGAATATCATTTTATGACTCTTCTAATGCATTACACCTGCATGCTTCTATATACCTGTATTTAAATTGCTGTATAGTTGCATTACTCCTCTCAGCTCCTAAATGTGGCTGTAAAGACTGTATGGTTGATCCTCATAATGTGGAATTTAAATAAGACCAACAAAGACTCAACTGGAGTGAGCAGAATGACCCCATTAATCAAAAGTGTGTCTAATGAATACTTAAAATAAACCAGAAAAACATGATGGCATTTGATACTATAAGTGTGGGTATTGGGACGGAGCCTTGACCTCATTTCCTGCAGGTTTTCTTCTTCTCTCAGCACTTGTTACCTGCACTCCAGAGACCGGGGCTGGGCTGGAGGGCAGGGCTGTGGGCAGCTTCGTTACCAGGGGGTTGCAGCTGGTGGGGTGAGTGCTTTTCCAGTAGGCCTCCAGGTAATCAGCCATATGCTCACATGCATCCTCCAGCTGGTTCTCATCTAGAATGATGTCAAACATCTCCTGAGAAGGAGCGAAGGGTGCAGACACAGTTAATGAAAATGGAAAGGAGACATGTCAAGGTTATGAAAACAAGCTGTAGCGTACGTTGTTTTGACATACCTACAGACATCTAAAATGTAATCTATTCAGAACTAAGACTGAGCTTTATATATAGAAGTGCTATGTTAGAATTAATTCTGAGAAAATCTTAAACAGCAATTCCCTGAAGATATTAACTGAGATTTGAATTAAATTAAGCCTGCACTTCCACAAGCCTGGGGGTGCTTGCTTCATTTAAAAAAAAAAAAAAACTAAGCAGATTACAGAAAAGTAAAAATAGAACTGGCACAAATTCTAAAGCTTTTGAAAGAAATCTGACTGCAGATATTCATGAAACTAGAGCCAAAGCATCTCTAAAAGGACAAAACTCGTGGTTATTTTTAACACTGGACTCAAGTCAGTGATAATTGGGGTCCACTGTGGAGACTTACAGGAGGGCACTGAGCCAGCTTGTCTGCGGCCACCATCTGGACATTGAGGTGTTTGGCCTGAGACTTGCCTCTGGACTTGATGAGCCTTTGCAGCACCTAAAGGCAAACAAGGACAGGAGGCAACAAGGCAACAAACTAAATTCAAGCTTTGTGTTGGCAATATTCAAGTCTATGAATGTTAGTTTTATGCTGTGCAAAAAAAATCCAGAGAGAAAGAAGATAAGAAGATACACACAGTGGTGGAAAGTAACTAAGTACATCCAGTCAAGTAGAGTACTAAAGTAGACTTTTGAGGTTCTTGTTCTTTACTTAAGTTTTATGCTATATTTCAACTTCACTACAGGTCAGAGGGAAATTGTACTTTATACTCCACTATAGCGTTTTGTTATTATTATATTTGTTATTATTATGATTTTACATAAAAAACATATGATAATCTCATAAAACACATTAATGTATCGTTAAATATTAAACGAGTGGTTCCAGACCTTCTTCTTCTGGTGACTCCTTACAAAAACAAAAAAAAGAAAAGTATCTAGTTGGGGCCTCTTATCAGGTTTCAGATGGGTTGTTAGCAGTTCTACCAAAGAGAGATATTCTCTCCAAACTTCTCAGTTGGTTTCATTTAATTAACTATTAATTATCTGTGCATCTCCCTCTGGAGCCACAAATGTCTTTCTAAAACCTTTTTCATATATGCAGTAGCACTCACCTGTAAACAGACTAATATATAAAATCTGTGAATTTCCCCTTTAACAATCTTATAATGTAACATATAATCATGTATAACTCACTGTAATCTACAGAACACATACTTTTACTTTGGATACTTTAAGTACATTTTGTTATAATACTTTGCTTTTACTTCAGTAGGACTTTTACTTGTAATGGAGCATTTCTACATTGTTGTATTGATACTTTTGGTCAAGTAAATGACCTTAAACAGTTATAACTTGTAAAACTACTGTGATTATCCCTTTAAGTTTAGTTGTATATGATATGGCAGTTTGCTGTAATTGAGGACAGGTGGTAGAAGTGTTTTATTTATCCCACTGCGAGTGTGATTCACACTGATGCCACTTTGATTTTAAGCTTGTATTTCATGCCTTCTCATCTACGCATTTTCTCATTTTTTATACCAATAAATCTGTGTTTTTATTGATTACTGAATCCTGAGCCTTTGTGACTCATGCTGAAGGTCAGAGTGATGAATCAGTCCCATCACAAATTTGTTCGCTTTCAAATACATGACATGTTTAAAATCACAGCTCAGGGAGCAGATCAGATAGAGAAACAGCTGTGAGCAGTAACTGACGCCACACAGCAACAAGCCAGAGACAATCATAAACCAGATGACTAATACATCTATGGAATTAGATATCCTTATTTTTCCTTTTCCACATTGACTGCCTGTGTCACCAGATCAAATACTATAAATTTACACACCTTAGGAGAGGTGATCTTGACGTAGACAATGATGGGGGCGAGGGAAGTCTTCCCCAGCTGTGACGGGTGGTTGATGGTGTCGGCGTCCAGAACTACCAGCTGTAAAGTCCGGGCCAGTTCGAAAATCCGCTCAATCTCACTCTGGACTTCAGCTGAAGAAGAGAGAGAGTCAATACTAGACACTAAACACTTTTATTTTATAGCCTTATTCTTATTGAAACTGGGAATAATTCATTATTATTATTTATCATCTTTCAGTGAAAATTCTGTCATTCAAATTTAAGGAATTGGAATATTCCAAGCCGACAGTTAGATGTGAAGATCAATTCCACTCTCGTGTCTGTAAGGTACATATGAAGCTACAGATGGTTAGCTTAGCCTAGCATAAAGACTGAAACAAGGGAAAGAGCTAGCCTGGTTCTGTTCAAAGGTTCCTCCTATCAGCGTGTCTAAAGCTCATTAACATGTTATATCTCCTTTGTTTAATTTGTACAATAACTAAAATGTAAAAACAACAATTTTTAAACTTTGTTACCATTAGACAAAGCAGAACTAGCAGTTTTCCCCATTTCCAGTCTTTGTGCTAAGCTAAACTAGCCTTCTGCTCGTGGTCTCACCTAACTCTCAGAGAGAAAGTAAATAAGCATATTTTCTACAATGTCAAACATTTGTTTCTTTCTTTCTTTTACAGAAGTTGAGGTTAAAACCAACAAAATACTTATTAAATGATATACTGTATTTACAGTGTATGTATCATTTAATAAGTATTTTGTTGGTTGCTAATATGTGCAAAATGTAGTCATTAACAGTGTTGCTTATTTGTGCTGTGCTGCTTTATACTGCTTTGCATGGCCACATATACCGAGTAGTGGATGTTATCATTATATTGCATCGATGCTCATTTTGTTGCTTTTGTTTTCATTTCAGTGTCTTATTTTGGTATTTCTTAATCTGTCACTTCGTTGTTTTTTGAACATCTTGCCAAAGGACCATACTGCTTCCAGGTTGTTTCTTTATGGAAAGTGGATTTCATCAATCACACGTCAGATTTTCTTTTTAAATTCTATTTTGTTGCTCTTTACTTTATTACTATCCTGCCTTTTAGATAATTAATGTTTTTATTTTGAAGTCCTTTGTTACTATTGTTTTGAAAAAGTGCTGTATAAATAAATCGTTACTTACTGGACGTGGTTTGAATAACTGCTTTGCATCATTGATTTTTACACATAGCTCCAAAAAACTTAAATATTCAAAAGACATCATGACTTTAGGGACTAATCTGAAGGACTAATAGCTCTGAGAGAAACAGCGAGCCATGTTCTGTTACCACTGCTACAAATACTGACTGTTACACAACCCCCACTCCAACAGATGATGATGTGACTGAAAAAACTATCCGATAAATATCAGGGCACATTTCCCAGTCTGAGAAGAGTCATGGCCAAGTTTCATGACTTCCAGTCACGACAAAGTCTGACGTAAACTGATATAAAGACATTCCAAGCTAACAGCTCATTCAGACTTTGACTGAGTCACAAATTCTCATTTTCTAGCTAAAATCTGCCAGAGGGGTGAGATAGTTTCCAATGCAGAATTTTCCTGAAGTCACTGAAGCACGGACAGATTACCAGCATCAATCAAATATCACTTTTGGTTCAAGACAAATTCATGAAAATGTTTATCTGCATCAGAAACAAATCTACAAATCTTCTTTTTGGGAAAGTGAAGATGTCAGGCTCCATAGAGCACAAAATGGCTTTTTAAGATGGATATTTTTATCTCCCTTGTGTTTTTTTCTGGGACAGCAGCACACTGTTGAAAAAGGATGAGGTCACATGATCAAGTTGTAGTGTGGTGGCTCTGTGTAGTCATAAAAAATTGAAATATAATACACTTTTTGCTCCTGGGACTTCTTACTCCGCTGCAGCCGCTGACTGATGCTTATGTTGATATGTAGCAAACATTAGCCTTGTAATCTCAGTTTGACTCAGGAATCTGTTTCATTCTAATCACATCTCAACTCTAATCAACCCCAGTCAAATCAGAGCGGTTTTTGAACTTGTCGTGCGTTTATGCTCTATCTTTCATTCCTAACAAAAGAAAACTGACCAAGGCCACTCAGAGCAGTCAGGCGTTATCATTGCCATTGTCAAGACTTTCTTTAATCGTTTCCTTCCGTTTTCACGTGAGCTGTTCTCCTTGAAAACATTATCAAATCAAAACACCAGATGTTCCCAGGCTTTGCAGTAATTTCTAGTCTGTACGTACCCAAGTTTGAGCGCGTGTTGGAACGTTCAATGATGGCGTGCTTGCTGGGATTGTTCAGGACTGAACGTTTGGCAAGAGAGATGTCTGCCGTGACACGAGTGATTGATATTCTGTAACAAGGGAAAAGAAAAATACTTGGTTAACTATATATTATGGACTTGATTTGATATGAGATAGAAAGACAAACACTTATTCTTGAAGTATATTAATATGAAAAATAAAGGAGAAGCAAACAGCTGCAGAAACTTAAAGAATCAAAGACAAATGAAAGAGACACTATCGGACACGACGTGCTGGGGCTAGCTGGTAAGCATGCTAACTTGAGTAGATATCTCTGCAACACAGTACGTAGACATCTTTGACATAACATAAACACTGATGTTTCTTTACATTCTGTTGATAATATTTATTTTTGAACGTTTCAAACTAAAATTATGGCCATATCGTACAAATTGCACAAATGCATGGATACCAAATGGATTTCTTAGCCACAAAGCATTGTGACTGTCACAACGTCAAAGGAACTCCGTAACTTAATTTAATCATTTCCCTGAATCAAGTCCAAGTGTTTGTGTCAAACTGACTTCTGTTAAGTGCAATCGTATGATCTGCACTCTTTACTCATGTTGCCTTTATTTCAAAATAACAGTGCACTCTAACACGTCAATTCTCTAACCAAACTAGCTGGTTGAGAAAGAACAGAATCATTTTAGCTTGATTTAACATGTCATCCTGCATTAGTTAAACCATGTTAGAAGAACAGGGTTCAAAAGGGAATTAAAAGAATTCTCTGCAGCTGCTGGTGGTCTGAGTGGATCTTAGAGTTGTGTAACTTCATGGCCTCTCTGCTTCGGATGGGTGGATGGACTCAACATTGAGTAAGGAGAATCCTGCTCTGCTCTAGGGCCCATTATGGCCTATTAAGGACATGGAGAGGGCCTATTTAAAGCAGCAGTACACATCTCCAGGCCAAACAAACTTGTTACACACTCCCTTGGCTAACCTCAGGGGACAGATAAATACCCGCCTATAGAGTTGGAGAGAGAGGAAGAATGAGGGAGGAAGCCGGATGAGAGCTTGTGTTTTAAAAAGGTCACAGGGAACTTACCTTCCTTCGAATCTGTGTTTCAAAAAGTCAAACAGTGCTTTTTGCATCATGTCTGTCACCTATGGACAGGAAATTTAAGAGAGACATTAAGACCAACAGTTCAAAGCAACACACGCTTTGCTGATTATTTCTCAGAAGTGTTGTGTTTGAAACATTTTGACGTACCTCGTAGCCCTTCAGTGACGGTCCAACCAGAACCACGGGCCGCATGGAAGGCACAACGTCGTATGGAGGAATGTGTTCCGTCTTAAAAGAGAAGAAGAAAAACAGCTGTACACATTTATGGAGACAAAGTAAACGGCATCACAAATCACTTGAGGGGTTGGAACAAGAACAACGATGAACTAGACAATTTCAAAGCACCGGAACATTGTGAACCATGAAACGGGATGTCTCAGCTGGCCCGACAAAACACAAGCTAGCTTTGATTTCTAATAAATTTGGCAGTATACTTTGATTGGCAAAATTTCAACATTCAACAATGTTTTATGGTGGATTACAATCTTTAGATAAATCCTCTCATCTCATGGTTCTGATGTCTTTGAATAAAAAGGGAAACAGGAAAGGTTAATCAGACAGGGAGGAAAAGCCACAGTAGATCGACAGAAGCTCCAACTGAAAAATTAGGACGCAGATAGAAAAACTTTCTCACTACTGTTAGGACAAAGTGGGAGCTCAGTTTGTGTAACAGCCTCAGTTTTAAATCAAATCACAGAGATGATTTTGTCAACAGGTTTGAAAATTAGAGTTGTAGATGTACCAATCAGATTTGCCTGACCAGAACTGGTGCTGATAGTAAACTTATTAAGCATATTGGTTATCGGCCATGATGTGACTGATAAACATTAAATTGTTTTAATATATATGCATCCAATGACATAACATTAATCTGCAACAATTCAATCAATCAATAATTGATTAACTGATTAGTACAGTTAATCATTTATGTTTTTTAAAGTGAAAATGCCAAAAATGTATTTGTTCCAGCCTCTCAAATGTAAATAATCACTGTTTTTCTTTTGTGATGTGATAGTAAATTGAATAACTTTTGGGTTTTTAAGTTTTGCAGATGAAAGGTTTTCATATTTATCTGTTAAAAGGGGGTGCTCACCTTATATCTGAGTTTAAGATGTGTACATACAGGAATTATTTGGTAACATCCTGGCCCAGGAAATAACTTACTCAGGTGTGACGTGGAAGCTTGAAACCTCCAGCACACATCTACTGAGAATGGACTTTTCATTGGAGCATTTTCTGCCCACTAATTAAACTTTTGAAAGATAATTTGCATATTAATATTTTTGTGGAAAAAAACTTATCAAACACAGATTATTATTCAAAGCAGAATATTTTTATATAACTGTCTTAAAACATGTCTTGAAGGTATCTTTAAATAAGTCACCTTGGTCTTGCTCTGGGAAATTAAACTTTTTATAGATTTTTTAAAATTGTTTGTACACTGTAGGGCTGGGTATTAGTTAAAAAATTTCAATCCCAGTACCCATACCAGCACCATTAAAGTGATACCAATAGAGTACCTCATTCCGATACCTTTTCTTTTGTTTTGGTGTCATTTCACCATGCCAAATTCCAGCTCCAGCTGAAGTTTTATGTATGTTGTTTTTATATTAAGTTTGTCTTTGGATTATTGTTGCTTAATGTTTTAGATGATTCTCTGGATGTTTTTTGTGTTTTTGTCTTTCCTGTTTTTCTGACATCAGGGACCATGTTAGAAACAAGTGTTCTCACTTTACATGTTATTCCTTGGATTCAGTGTCCTCTATATCCATAAAATCAATCAATCAACTCCGTCAAATACACCACACTCGACTTCACCACCACATAGCTGTTAGCTGCTTGCTGTAGCTGGCCAATCACATGTTGCATTAACCTGAAGAACACTTGTAGTGATTGGCTGCAAGCAAAACCATACAGTTTTCTAGATATGGAAGCATCGTTTGACTGGGTTAAGCTTTGATACTACTTGCTACAGGGTTATTTCAGTTGATACTGGGTTATTTCATTGGATACCTTAAGGTATTAAGTACCAATACCCAACCCTCGTACACTGCTTGTACTTTTTCTCAGGAAAGTGCATTTCTGTCTGCATCTGACAGCGAGGCAGTGAACCTGATGCTGCCACGAGTCCCATGCGTCTGGCATAGCAGCATGTTTAAAGGATGTGTGAATGTTCCAGCATTCATGTAAGAATGGAAAATGTAAGTACTGTCTCTTTCTTTTTCTCAAAGCAATAACAGTGCCTGAACTAAGTTGAAGCACTGATGGAGAGCAGATAGCTGAGAAAGAGATTGTTGCTTACTTAAAATGAGCGTTGATTATCGTATCCACCTCACAGTATTTTTTTACTCAATTTTCTTCCTTATTTGTACTAATGATGAAGCATTTTTCTCAGTCTGTGTTATCTTTATGATGATCCTTTTAGTAGATTTCATGTTGCAGTCTACTGACCCCTCTTCCCCCTGTCTCCACTTCCAAATATTTTCATTCTAACATTTGCTGTCGTCATTGGGCTTCCCTCGGGACATTGTGGGAACTGATGCACACAACTGCTGACTAACACAAGGGTATTAATGGGCAGTGTGGTTCTGCACAAATACGTCTCTGTATTACTTGGTTAACGTCAGCATAGTCATGGGAAATTTTCAATGGAGGTATTGTGGCAATAATATCATATCGTATTAGCATTTTAAAAAATGTAATTGTCCAAACTGAACTCACTGATTTTCGTTTTAGATGCATGACAAGGTTTTTGTTGTGATATTGTATACATATAGCTCAGTGAAAATATATTTAAATTTTTTTAATTATTTCAAATGCCAATAATGGATGTTACTCACTATAAACGTGTCTGTTACATCATGACAAAAAAAAGATCAAAGAAATAGTTAATTAATTTGGGGAAATACGCTTATTTGCATTCTGAATGAGAGTTAGATTAAAAGATTGATACCATTTTCATGTATGTCTGTTAAATATGAAGCTGCACTCAGCAGCTGCTTCATTTAGCTTAGCATAAAGACTGGAAACGAGGAAAGAATTAGTCTGGCTCTGTCGAAAGGTAACAAAATCTGCCTACCAGCTTCTCTACAGCTCATTAATTAACATGTTATATCTCGTTCATTTAATCTGTACAAAAATGTTTTACAATGTTGTGTCGGACCGTTTCTTGGCTGGACGTGGTTACTTCCTGGAGTCTTTTTTTTTGTTGTTTGTACAGATTACACAAACAAGATATAACATGTTAACTAGTGACCTTTAGAGGTGCTGATATGTATTTCATCACCTTTAGAGGAAGCGAAGCCAGCTATTTTTACCCCCATTTCTGGGGGGTGGGGGGTAGGCGAACCATCTCCTTACTCCAGCTTCATATTTAATGGAAGATGTGAGAGTGGTATCCATCTCCTTGTCTGATATTTTCCACAAGAAAGCTAACAGGCATATTTCCCAAAATGTTGAACTATTTCTATAAAATAAAGAAAACACACTCAGATCTTGTCTAGCCTATCAAAAGTCTGTTCACAGTGAGCTCTCACTCAATCGAATCACAAATTCACTTACAAACACATGAACAAACACAACACAGAAGATTGTGAGTAGGGTGAGAGGTCACTACAAAGCTGAGTCTCTGCAGAGGAATCGTATGGATGGTTTGTACAGTTCAGACCACAGAGGTCATTCCCCAGACCCCGCTAAGCTGGTGCACTGTGCAGTGACTTACCGACTTCTGCTTCTGCTTAGCTGTGGTGAGACGGAAGAGGAGAAAGAGAGAGGTTAAGAACAGCCATGCATGCTAACAGAAGGGTGCACGCTGAGGGACAAGGTTGGTGGTAAAGACAAACAGGATGGGCGCTGAGTGAGGCCGTGCAGCCACAGGCATTTAGTCTGAGCTGTGCGGACGGACAAAGAAGAAGAGAGGGTTGGGTAGTCCAGAGTTTACCTTCTTAAAGAAGGGCATTCGTTTCTCTTTTGCTAGGGGTGACATGACAGTATTTGGACTGGCTTTAGGGGAGCGTGGGTTGACGGGAAGCTCATTTTCCTCGAGGTCTAAGTCTGTGGCGTCTATGTCAATGGCTATGCACAGACAGACAAGAGCACCATCACACAGAGGTGAACACAGGAGGTCACAGGTAATAGGGTAAATTTCACATTTACAGTAGCACAGAATGTATTCTACTGCACAGACAGCAAATGAAACATGTAAAACTACAATTATGGCCATTAAAAGATAACTGACAGGAAAATATTAACTTTACTGCAGGTAGAAATTCAAAATATTAATCTAAGTAGCACCTTTAACTTGAATTCAGTGGTTAAAAGCAGGTTTAAATGACTAAAGAATCTATCAAGTATAAAGTTGGAGTTTTTTAGTTGTCTGTTAAAACTACTTACCAGACGAAGGAGGAGTAGATTTCCGTGAGTTAGGAACCACTTCACCTAAACTAGAGGATGAGTTTGCTCCCAGTTTACTGAAAAGAGAAAAAAATGTGAGATCAACAACATCAACTCTTAAGAAGTCTCCATTCATTTTTAGAAAAGCTCTCAGCCAAGACAGAGAACTCTGTTGCAGGTGAGGATTTTTACCTTGAGTGGAACTTGCCCTGTTTGGCTCTCTGCTCCTGGAGGATACGAGTGTTTTCAATCTTCACTGGACTGGGGATGAAACCGATTTCACAGCCCTCCTTCACCAGGCGTCCTATCCACCAGTCATTGTTGAATTTCTACACAGAATAATTACACACAGTTCTTTTGAGCATCCTAAACATTATTCTTGTCTCCCTCAGCATCGCTGTGTTGGATATCATCTCCAATTGGAACTCACCTCTTTGACATGGAGGAAGTCTTTAGCCTCAAAGGAGATGGCCATGCCTGGCACGGGGACATCATCATCGTGACTGGGGCTGTAGTTGACATTTGTGCGAACAGCAAATGCAACTGGTTTGGTCTGCCGGGAGGAACAAAAGACAAGATAGATGAAAATGTCAGATTGTGCAAAAAATATAAATGTCTGTCAAATACTGTAGCAATTGTATACTTATTTGGAAAAATCCAAACCTATAACCAGAGAGAGGGGAGAAATGTTTAAATTTGGATCTTTTTGTTGACTGTTGGTGAGCTGTGATTCTTGTCTTTGTGCGAGGTGTAAAAATAACCTGGGGTGAGAGATACAAGCAGGCTCTGACTCATCGAGACTTAGTTTAGTATCTCTCCATGAATGATTTGGCTGCGGCACTGTCTCTCTGCTACAGGCTACTACACTTTACAATTCAGAGTGATGCAACATGTAAGTGTCCGTAGCAATCTCCATTTCAACAGCAATAGTAAAACAAGACCCTTTTCTCGAACTTGCTTATGAGTAGCATAAACAGCTCTCGTGTAAATGGCTCATAAATCAATCCCACAATCTTTACAATGGCTGAATCAATACTGGCCTTCCTATCTGATCACTGCTGACCTTCCTCTTTAGGCCAAATAGTACATTGAGATACTACATACAGCTAATGAAATGTTTTCTGTACATGATATAACCACCTAACACTGCTGACTAAATGGGCACTGTATGAGGGGGGAAAGTTAGGATGATTCTAAGGGCCTGTGACTGACCGGGACGGGTAATTTTTTTTTCAACATCAAGTTATTAACCTACCATTGTTAATCAAATATTTTCTTTCCTTGTTTTTGGAAAAAAGCAAACATCCAGAGAGAGTTTATTTAAAAAAACAAACAAAACTGGTCTGTAATGGATGCTGGACAGTATTCAGTGACTCAGTCTATATTAAAGCCAATGACAGCCAATGTTAAAACAATACCTTAGTTAGAAAATCTGCTGCTGATTTTATTCTTTTTGTGTATCATTATATAGATGATATTGTTAATTAATTTTAATCGAAGATGTTTTATATTTAAGTTGTATAGTATGGTAAGTATTAGACTATAAGATAGTTGCAAACCTGCAATGGTATAGTTATTAATAGCTATACCTATGGTTTGATTGGGTTCTGCAGGTGTGGTTACACTTGTTGGCGTGGCCTGTGGTGGTGGTGCTCAATGTGATCTTTTCATGGGGCCTATGAAAACGGCCCCTGGCTGACTATCCACATATGAGAGAAACTTTCTTTCTTTCCAGACACACATTTGCATGATTTATTAAGGTCACGTCCAGGAAAAGAATTTAATGGGAGAACCATAAGCTCACAGACAGACCATCTAAACCTATATCTCTGCAAGACTAGAATATACCCACAAAATATACACATTCCTTTAAGAATTACATAGAATACATATAATCTTGGAGCCAGCCTGGCGGTGATGGCAGCAACAGTTGGCAACACTGTCATGCCCTCAACCAGATTACATTTGCTCTGCCTTTGACTGTGTGACAAGCATGACTGAAGTCAACTTGAAGCCAAAACAAATGCACAGGGATGTAGCTTAGAGTAATCTTCCAGCAGACTCACACACTAAATATTTACCTTCAGATGAAAGAGAACAAGATGAGGGGCGGGGGTGTGGGATATTCAGCTGGACGTCAAATTGAACGCACAAGAGCTAACTTCAGAAAAATGCTTTCAAAATACATTCAAATAGCTGGTTTCATCATAGTAGTCCTACAATCTATTTTCACTGAGCAACCTAAAAATAAAATGTACCAACAGGTTGAGCTCATTTTCAGTAAAGTTTCAAATCAATGCACATTAAGTATATGGAGCATTCATTCATATATTCATATTCATATGAAGTTCAATGTAAATTAAAGAGAACTCAAGTTGAATAGAAGCAAGTGGAAATTTTCTTCCTATATTTTTAAAGCTGCAATAACAAGTTCACAAAAATGTGGAAAACACACTGTGACATATTATCACTTTTAAAATTGTTTTGGCACATTGGCACAATTTTACATGCCCCCCCTGAGGTAATTGCATCATCTAGTAATGACAATATGACAATAAGATACATACAGAAGATTGCCAAACAATTGACATAGAGCAACAAGAGCATTAATTTAGAGTAACGTATTGTCAGCTACTTAATGAATATCTATTTTAACTCTGTTTTGGTCTCTACCACTGGCTCTTAAACTGCTAAATACTCAATTATATAGTCACTACCTTTGTCTGCTCTTTGGTGCTGATTAGGTAGCTTAAAGTTGGTTTATTATAACACCTGCTTGCTTCTACTGAAAATTGGGTTGATGAGAAAATAATTTTTAGATTAAGCAATCAAAACAATGAGCTAAAAGAGGCTAAAAAGCTCCATAGAGCTGAAGGTATGCATAATAATTTAATTTTAATTTTAATATGAGCAACCCCACAACTTGCAGTCTTTATTTACCTATACATTTTGCTTTTATAGTAAATTTAAGTCTAATGGGGAATAGAGACAGGAGGGGAGTAATCAATCACTGTCCCTGCCTTCAAGTCTCAAAAGTCAACTTGATGATTGATTGGGAGTGTGGTGGGAACAGAAATGCTCCCTCACCAGTTTTTATGTGTGCAGGTTTCAAGAATACTTAAATACCATAGAAGAGCTCCATTTCTTGATCTTCATCAGTCTTTTGCCTCTTTTTCGGTGCAGCCGATGCAATATCTCCTACCTTCAAATACTGATTTTCATGGCAAAAGGAGAAGCTTCAAAGGATTTGGGTCAGTTTAAATACTCATAATGAGATTAAATAACTTTTAAAGATTAATGTTTCATGCAGCACTTTCCTATTCACCTTAAATCGTCAAAAACAGGAAAGTGAGCTGATTGGATTTGCTTGAATCTAAATGTTATTCCAGATCTTTCAAACAGGCAGCAATGCTCAGTGAAGCACGGTACTATGAGAGTAATTTATCAGAGACTCCAGGAGGAGCTTTACAGACAACCGGCGTTCTCCATCATCATGTTTTTTACTGCCCAGTAATGCCTCAGGGAAATACAACAGGTGTGAGGTGACTATGATGAACTATGAGGGATTATGGAAATAATACATTAGTGAAATCCTGCTGGAATAATTTTCCTCATGCAGACAGCAATGTAAATAGTCCATGGAGTGACGATTGTAAGCTGTGTGTGTATGTGTATGCATCTGTGTATGGATGTGTAGTTGTGTGACACCTTCGTTGAGGAGATCATTCAATCCAATGTGTGCAGTGCAGGGGCCCGTAGAGGACAAAGTGCCCTTGGCGTTTGCATGCATTGAGTCACATGGCTGTATGAAGGTATGAGGTCCATTAGTACACATATGTGCTCCATCGGTTGTCTCATGGACCGCTGCCTGTTTCCTCCCTCCCAGCTGCTCTGCTCGCCTTTATCTATCATAGCCGGCTGTCAGATGAAGCCTTCTATAGGCTTAATGTAATTTTACTGACCTGTAGGCAATCATGCACACATACATGTCCTACATGCCACCTTGTATTACAGTTGACTGAGATTTGTACATAATAGCACCTTTAATGCTGCCCTACAGTATCTCTACATCTCCCGACTGAGCCCATACAGCTCCGTTGCTTCTTACATAACACAGGCCTTCATTAAGGATGCCATATTGACTGCAGTGAGGGAGAGAGAAAGACAGAGGTGGAGGGTAAGAGACTGAGTAGGAAGCATGGGGGAAGGAGGGGGAAATGAAGTGGGAAAAGGAAAGGAAGGGAAAGGAGATGGACCGGAGGATAAAGGACAAGATGTAGTGCAAAAAAAGGAAGAAGAGGACAGGAAGGAGGAGAGGAGTCACAGTCATGGAGATAAGAGGCTGAGTAGATTTAAGACAGAGATAACCAGTTCAAGAGAAGCCCCATCTGTAACTGGGAACCCTGGGAGGCAGTGCTGTGGACTACAGCTAATTTAACACCAGCTCATCACAATATCTCATCACACCATGATAATTTAAGTTGTTAATACCTCCCTGCCTTCTCTGTTCTCCTACTCACACTGACTGAGTGAACACCTGCCCTTGCTGTTGCAGGTTTGCTAGGTAAGATGCCATAGCTTCTCCATTAGCAGCACACACAGAATCTCATGCTACAAATCAAGATTCCCACATTGTTTCACCTTGAATGTTGTGGATCGATTTGAAATCAATTCTCTTTAGCTCTGTGCACTGGCCTTAGGCTACACTGAGCGCCTGTAAAATGCATTATTATGTGGTATGAAGGGAACCATACACTTCATTAATTTAGTGTGAGAAGATTTATTATCCAAGGCTACCTCAGTATATTGTAAGTATGCACCCATAAGTAATGCAGGCTTTTTAAAAAATATATTTTTATTGAGGGAAAAGGGTGAATATACAGGATATATCACTCAAGAAATAGTAATGCAGGCTTTTAATAATTAACCCATTGCAGCTACCAGTTATTGTTCTTTTCTTTTATTGTCCTTTTTGTGGCTGGAGAGTATAGTAGGAGTGAGATTATGTTATATTTTCGATCATACATCAAGTCTTACCTTCATTATTTGTGTTTTTGTAATGTGTGTGCACTAATTCAACAAGTCAGTGTCCATATTGTATCCTTTATAGCTGGATGAGTTATAGATTTTTCAGAGACAAAGTGAGATTAATTAATTCTGACTCCGATCTACACCTATTACCTAATCTGTAACCTTATATAACAAAAAGAGGATTCTGCATTTGAACCTGCATAAATGGATTTGTTGGCCACTTGGAGGCAGCGTAAATGAGCTGTACACAACACATTTGACTCACTCTCACTCTCCTTTTAGCACCAGTTTACTCGCCACCAACTCCTGAAGGAACTGTCTGCCTCTTTAGATGCTAAATGCTCCACTATGTTCACCAGCTAGTCTCAGACTGAGTCTGTCTGTTGATTAATGCTGACCAGGCGGTGTACAGTGGATTTACCTTTTAGCTTGAAAGAGCTGCATACTGTGGCCAAAAGTGACAAGCCTCATGACACAAAACTAGATGTGCCACTAGTCAGATGACCTAAGAAATCAGGTCAGGTCATGACTTGAATGGATAAGTATACAGTAATAATTTGTACTGTGTGTAAATTTATAATACACTGTATAGCCCATTGGACTATACACAGATATGGATTTAAAAGTACACCAGAAATTTAGTATTGCACTTCCATTTGCCAAGTTGCAGGAAAAAGTTGGCAGTTGCAAAAGTTGGCAAAAGACCGAGTCAAGCTTCAGAAACCCTTGATCCTACACGTTCAATATTGCAAAAATACTGGTAAATGCCCTCACATTTCAAACTCCACCCACCCAGTCTTATACTCCAAGCCTGATTCATGATCCGGGGGTATTATGTCACACTTGAGACTGTTTTTACAAACTGACTAGTACCCCCAATACTAATACTAATTTCAATGTTTAAAATTGATGGAATGCTCATTTAAGGTCAATTAGAGACAGATTAGTATGTGTGTATATGTAAATACATGTGAATATTTTTGTACGCCAGATGAAAATAACGTGAAGAAGTATATTAGGGCAATGGGAAATCTTGTAGATTTCAGGAATCAACTCTATCCCCACTACTTATGAGTATTGTTGGTATGTTTGGGAAGCTATTGTGAATTACTGCCCATAAAGTCTCACAGTCAGAGAGTCTGCAGTTCCTCTGACCTCAGCTCGAACTCTCTGTGATGGCTGGACCACTGAGAGGCTATTTTTACTGGTCATCTGTCATGTAAAATGCCAACGGGGGTAATCTATGCCAGGTTATCTCTAAAGCCAACTTATCTTTTAAATTAGTGAGCCAGAGAGGGTGGCTCTGAAAAACAACAACATAGATCTGCTGCAATGATCTGTCTTTACCAGCTACGAGGTACTCCTTGACACAGAGCAGGAAGAAAATGTCTGCTAGAATGGATGGATAGCCAAAAGCTTACAGCTAATGAGTGTGCTAGCTGTTATAGACACTTAACACCCAATGAAAGACAATAAACCAATTTTTCAGACACTTGCTTGAATTAGTATGCAAAAATAGAACACCAGGAGCTTTCCAATGAGGTGTAAAGCAGGAAAAGAACAGAATGTGCACAGACAATAGCCAAAATAGACCGACCAAGACCAAAGTCATAAATCTTAACAGCGCCAGCGATTTGAGTGATTCTGTGGAAGTGAGCACTGATTGCAATTCCTGTCGCACAAAGGCAAGCCTGCTCTGCTGTTTGTGTTTGTTTATATGCTGCTAATTGTGGCCCAGAGCAGAACAGAGCAAAGCAGGCAAGGCTTTGGTTCTGATAAACAGTGACACTGAGTCCTCCAAGGCCCCTAACCTCTCACATCAGCAGCCCCTAACAGCGCTTTCTTCATCTTAGAAACCAGGTCTAATATCCTGCTCTCATCATCACCTAGGCAGTCCCTGCAGCACTGTCCACTAATCTCACCCCAGGATTAGTAAAACATATGATTTACAATTATTATTTCATTGTCTGAGTGTGGGTGAGATGAGGTAGGGAAATCAGAGATAAGAAAATTTTGCTCCATGTGATAATGACATCAACTTTATAAAGAAACCTTGATCAGACTGGAACCCCACATAAATCTGGCTGCGACTCCCCCTACCAGACCGAGTCTATGGTAGCTCATTTTTATTATGAAAAAAGGGATTTAAAAAAAAGTTGGCCGAGGAAATGAGATCAAAAAGAGAGCAGACACAGCTTTTCATAACAAACCAACCAGTGTAAAGTTTACATTACCATTTGAGTAGTGCCTGACATCATTCATTCAAGCATAATAAACAAGTTTTTGCTTGTGCCAACACATTTCTATATTTGTGGGGACCCTCACGGAAATTATGCATTATCTTGCCTCTAACCATCACAACTACATGCCCAACCCCCTCACATTGAGCTTAACCTAAAACTAATACTATTATACTACTATTTTAACACTGAACACTTAAAAAGTGGTTCTCACCAAACCACATTGTGTGTGTACTTGAGGTCGAACACACGTTATATGAGACCTGTTTTGTATATTTTAAATCATGCAATGTTTGCATTCATGTTTGCTATAATTCAGTATTTTTTTTGTTGTTGCTGTTTTAACCTTCAAACAGCCCACTGAAAGAGCCAAAAAAATCAAAATTTTCTGTAAATTTTCTCACTCTGAAGGACTAAAAATCAAATTGTCCTTGCAAAAATAAAAGTTTAAGAACACACAAATGTTAATCACTGGTCCCTCTTCTCAAAGTCTGTGTCCCAGTTCAAAATGTTCCTAACACACCCGTCTGGGGCCCACAGAGCACTTGTTTCAGTAGATTAAGAACTGGACAGAGTGACCTTAGTGTGGCTGGATTTTGGATACCAACCTTGGCCTTGTCGAGCTGTGCCTGAGCCTGTCGTTCTGCCTCTCTGCGCACTGCCTCCTTATCCTCCTCCAGGGACACATCGGAGTCTGACGGACGGCTGGTGTAGGAGTCGGCCGAACCCTGCAGAGACAAACGTATACTGAAACTCAACTCCATCCATTTGGAATCACACAAGCCTCACCACAGCAACTTAATTTGCTTTGCCTTGCCCTTGTTCTTCAAAGAAATGCTCAACTTTGGAATTGAGCATCTGATGTGCAACTTAAATGAGCAAACACACCCACACACACTGAAGTGTTCAGCTCTGACCATCAAAGGAGTCTCAGTTGATTTCATGAAATAATAAATGCAAAGGCTGTGCTCAATAAAATGTAATACTGTCAATCATGTTACTGCAACAACTTGAGGAAATCACAAGAGCTGACTAAATCTGTGGCAAATGATGGACACTCTTTTTCTGGGAAACGATGCCAAAGGACAGTCATTTTTTTTATAGAATCACCAGCAGCTCTTCTTCCAGCCTTAGCTCTCTCTCAGCTGCTTCCCTGCATATTCATTGGGAAACTCTGGGGGAAATTGTTGAAGAATACTAGGTCCCAGTAGGCCTCTATGAGTTATGTGGTTGCAGATCTACTAATAAACAAGCAGACTCACAAATACAAAAACACACACAATTGCTACCTTAGACACACTTCTGAGTCCAGTGTGCTGGTGAACACTGCCACGCGCACACACACACTTGCATCACAAACAAACGTTATATACTACATTAACAGAACATAAAAAATGGTTTAAGTAGATAAAGTACAATGAGTTCTTAAGGCACTCTGTCCTCCAAAAAGGCAGAGAACAGTTACTATGGGAAAGTTGAAAAGAAAATTAGACAAAAGGCTTTGAAGTTTTCAGAATGAGTGGGTAAACTGTAAAAGATAAGACAGGATGTAATATCATTTATCATCATCATTTTATATCTTTTTACACGACAGGTGGAATCCTTCCTCCAGAGGAGGTCGTATGGCTAAGGTGCTGCTCAAAGCCCTCCTGATTGAAAAATCTGTATGCATTTTTGTCATCAAAGTTTGTATATATTGTTATTTTTTGCTCATCTATTCTGTACACATGACATTGAATGTCAGTCCATCCTGGGAGATGGGTCCCTCTTCTGTTGCTCTTACCGAGGCTTCTTCCTTTTCCCCTTCTGTTAAAGGGCTTTTTGGGGGAGTTTTTCCTTATCCAAATTGAGGGTCTCACAGAATATCATATAATATACAGATTGTAAAGACCCTTGAGGCAAATAATGAATTGTAATACTGGGCTAAAAAAAATCAATTGACTTTACCTATCACTTTCCATCTACCTTTATAATGTATACACATTTATAAATACAAATATTCTATTTATGGTGATAGCTACTGATAACTGGCACAAAAATATTGAAAAACATGGAAAAATGTGAAGAAAAGTTTGATAATTTAATTTGTGGAAGTTTGAGTGAATACCAACATTGGCACAAGCACTATTCCCAGTGCCACATAACAAATTCAGTTAATTATAAATCAGGGTCTAGGATTAAAAGAAGGGATTTTTAACTAAGTGAAGGCAGTATGAGCCTTATCCTTACCTGCACGCTACTATGCCACCCACACAAGATCTTTCATTCATCTCACTGCACCATTACACTCTGCTGTCTGAGTTAAAAATAGCCTCCCTTACTCTGTGCCTGATTAAAATTACCCGGCCATCACATACATACAAAAGGACCTCCCACCTCTCCACTTACATTACCTGACTTATGTATAGAGACGACACAAGTGTTGTTACCATACATAATACAAGGTTATTCATATTTATGTCCTCCATCTTACAAGAAACCCTGCTGCTCGTCAATTGCCTGTGTCTCTGATCCTCCCTCTTTTGTACCTGATATGAATAACTCATTTGAAAGCAAGCTCATTAACTATCCATAGGCTGCTTTTACTGTCATCACATTCATGATCAGTGTAATCTCCCAGTGGCTTTTAAAACATCAGCAAGCATCCAAAGTACGTGCCAAACGTTGCTCAAGCTTGAGACAGAGTTTGAATATCCAGCATTTCCACATTTGGATATAAATATCATAAATTGGCATCTTATTGCACATTAGTCTCTGTTTTATGAGTTACATTTAGCCCGGAAAAGTTCAAGTGAGCATACCTGGCCTTGTATGATTATGTCATCAGGTCCTGTCTAACGATGGGGCGTGTTCAAGAACAGCATCCCAGTGGGTCAGAGGGTGGTGATATGGAACTATGCCCAGAACCTGACAGCCATAACTGATAACAACACTCAGCTTCTCATCATCGCCAGGCAATACAAAACCGTGCCACACTGACCCCATGCTGTGGACTGATGGATGTAATAGTGACTCCACAACACACACATGCACAGGCACACAAAACAGACAAGCTTCCATGATGTAAACACACTCAAATACTGCTTACACAGGCATCAGAGCTCTTGACGCGACCTCCCTTGGCTCGTTTCAGCAAGCGGATCCAGGTGGCCTTCATCAGCCACACTGGTCATTCAGTGTCCTGAGCCACTGCCCCCCCCACTACTGCTATAACTGCACTTAACTGCACTGCCGTGGTCACCTTTACATCAGCGGTGCAGCAACTGTCACTGCTCTGGCTACAGGTACATTCAACACTGTGACAGCATCGAGAGCTGGCTCCTGTTACACCTTGGCTGTAAATTCTGCCTTCATTCATCTCTGGATAAATAAATATCTTTGGAGTGAGGGCTCCTTGTTTTGCTGCAGCTCCAGCTAGCTCTGCTGCTATCTGTAAAGCCACAGCTTCTGCTGCTCCTGCCGTTGCCAAAGATGGGGAATCCACAGGAGCTCTCTGCCACGCGCATAATCTCAGCAGCTCTCTCCCCGTTTGCCCCAGTCTCCTTGATAGCTGGAGTGCTAAGACTGACGCTGCAGGTGCTGAGGCTGACTCCCAGTATGAGTCAGGTGGCGGCAATGCTTCTCATCCTCTGATTAAAGCTCTAGCCTCGTTCTCCTCCTCCGCTGCAGCTCCACAGCAGTTTATCTACATGAGTCTCGGTGTGGCTGCCTGCGACCGACTCTCCTCCTTATCCTAATGAAGCTGCTGTCTCAGGTGCTGCAAGCTCCCTCCTTCTCACTCGCTGTGTCTCAGCCTGTCAGTGTATGTCCTGCACACTCCTTCAGTGATTCTGCCTCTCTATCTCTGTCTCTACCCACCCCTCCTCCTCCTCCTTCTCTGTCACTCCCCTCATTTATTTTCCCTCTGTTACCCCTCACAGTCAGTCCATCTGCTCGTTGTGCATGTGCTATATGGATACTGTTTGTGTCCACTCTGTGCTTACTGTCATGTTGTTCTTTTTAGATGTAAAGACACTACATCCACCCTGATATGAGCGGTTTATAGTTGAAAAATAGGTGTCGTATTGCCATCTCCTCAGAGGAGGAATGCTTGTTTACTCTAGAAAAAAAATCTATAATCTAAATCTGCTCACTTTTTTAAATCATGCATCATATTAGGATTGCATCATTATTCTCATTACCAATTCAGTGTTTCCCAAACTTTTCCTTTCATGCCCTCAGTTGGAAGATAATTCACGCCTCATCCTATCCCTGCGTTTTAGTTTTAATAGTAACAACATTGGGGAAACTAAATGAATAAAGACAAGCACAGTTGAAATTTATTTAAATAATATTATCTAGAATACGGACTGGACATTTCGTTTTATATTTCCAAATTGTTTTTGACATTTTTTAAAAACAAAATAATCGATTGATTGGGGAAGAAATCAGCAGATTAATTGATAATAAAAATGATAGTTGCATAAAATATACTGTATCGTTTTTTTAAATCATCTCTTCTCCACTCCACATTCTGAGGTGAAATCTGCCTTTTAAATCCTCGCCCGTCAGATCAACAGTGATTCATTACAAGTGAACAGAGCGTTGCAAAGCCACACAGGACAAATGAGAATAATTGCAGCGTTAATTAAAAATTTCCCATCCTAATGAAGGAAAGGCTGAAGTAAAACTCTGCAGAAGGATTATTCAAAATCCCCTGTTTTTTGCCTTACTGATGCATGATGCTCCTCAGTTTGACCCGCCATGAGGCTGTGCAAGATCAGAGAAGTTGTGGGTCACCCTGTGGGACCAGCAGTTTAAATAGACCTGCTTGTTTATGATCAGTCACTCCCCGAGGAGCACTAACTGTAGATCAAAGGATGACATGCTAATCAGTGCTGCTTATCACAACCAATCAATGACACGCCTCCATCTGCTCAGGGTCTTTTCAACAAGACAATTAAAAATGACACATCTTGTATGAAAGGAAAGGTTGGGAGAGAATAATGTAATTTTAGCTCATTAAGACCAATTAGTCTGATGAGGAGGGAGATTAGCTGAGGTAAATTATGTTTTGATGATGGGAAGGGTGGCCAAAAAAAAAAAAAAAAATCCTGTCCATCATATCATCAAACCTCTCTACTCCTCTCAGCTACAACAGCAGTTTAGCAAAGAAAACAATAGACCAATCCACTGCTTTGCCAAGAAATCATGCCATGGTCACATATGTTTGAATAACGTGGTTTGATGCTAGCCTCAAGAGGGCACAGGGCACAGATGCTCTTAACATGGAGCGGTGGAGCCTGGAGATGAGAGTGGTGGAACTGTGAAGGCTGCACTCTGATAGCAACACTGACAAAGACTCACAGCGACAGAACGAGCCTCCGGCAGCCTGACATTACCGACCTCTAGACCAGCTGCCACACTGATACTGACAGCACTGTGTCACCCACACACTGGCCACTAATAATAATCTAACAGCAGTATGATACTGCTTTGATCCATGAGAAGGGGTACTCTTTTATTCATGGGCTCACTCAGCAGACTAAGACTCACAGCTCCATTCAAAGCAGTAGGAATTTGGTGTCTTAAACAACGCGTAGATGTTGGACAATTCAGCAAAACCCTGCATTACATCTGATGGCAGTGTTTTTTTTAGCCATACAAGTTGCATGGCTCCAGGTATGGCAATTTCAGTTGGGCTGCCACTTGGTCTAGCAGACATTCATGTTCCTCAGAAGATGATCCTAATAACTCTCGTGACTCCACACATGTATTAAGGCAGGCAGAAAAATTTTAATGTGTGTCTGGTTTTACAGGATTATCACAATAGAATTGTTAAAGTCACACATTCCTTCTCCCTCATTCCTGATTATATGAATATGCTAATTTTTTTTATACCACACTGTCTCTCCTCATTGTATGTGCACTGGAGGCTTCAAGTTTCCACATCTCATTTGTGTATGCCGAGTATTGGACCAGGACTGCCTTCTAAACTATTACTAAAGTAATGCACACATACACATACATCATTCTACACGGTGAAGCTCATATATTCAACTGTAGGAACAAGAAGAAAAACACATTTTTGAGTGGAGGGGGATAACTTTTCCTATAGTGCGCCCAGCAGGTAAAAGTTTTCACTTATTCTGTGAAATAGGTCAAAATCTACTTAATGGATTGGGCCGAAATTTGGGTCAGAGATCCAAGGTCCCCAAATGATGTATCCTCATGACTTTGATGTTCCTGTTACTTCTCCTCTAACATCTCCATGTAGTTAACATTTGTGATTTGTGAAACATTTGGCTTGTGACCATTTTGTATTTGTGCTAATAAGAACAATTTACTCTAAAACATGTTAAATTAAAGACCATTTTACCTGCTAAACATCAGCATATTAGAAATGTCACTGCAAGCATATTAGTACACTAACATTAGCATTTAGCTCAAAGCATCAGTATGCCAAAGTATAGCCTCACAGAGCTACAAGCATGGCTGTAGACTCTTGTTGAACATAGAGCACCATCACTTATTACCATTTTTACAGTATCAGCACCTGAAAACTAGTTAGGTTAAGGTAAGGCAACATTTGCAGTTATATCAAATACATTTTGGTTGAAGTATGAATAACACTAACTGAAACATTTGGAAAAAAAAACCAAGATCTTTTTTGCCTCCCTCTTTGGTTAAGTATCTTCTTAAAAAAACCTTACTTCGTTGGCCCTTTTGCCAATGAAGTAGTGTAGTCAAGTCAAGTAGTCAAGTTTGCACTGGACTTAAATCGTGTCCTGCAGAAATGTCCAATATCAATCCTACATCCTATGGAAACTGGCCTGAAAATCTGCACTGGCAGTCTTGGGAAGCAGAATTATACACAATTGTGTGTGATAGTTGGCCATTTTCATGCATTGGTCAGAGAAAGACAGATGAGAAGGGGGAAATTGAAAGGGTAATTGTCCTGTGGTCTCTATACTGCACTTATTGATTCATTTGGACAGAGGTCCTTGCTGTAAGACCACCAATGACCTCCACATGCAGCAGTGGTAAGCCGATCATTACATTAGAACATCACAAATCATTGTGGCTATTACCACAGTGAAACAGGAGGCTGTGAAGCTGTGTATTGCATCTGACAGAATCACTTATAGAGGATGAAACCATTAAACCAAAGAATCTCTCTGTAATCTGAAAGCTTCCATTTTCATTTTCCACTGCTACTTTTTCACCCACTATAGGAGTTATTCTCTATATGTATTCACGTTATAAATGGAGAAATTTAGTCAAGCAGAAAATAAAGGCTGTGCATTTGAGCTATAAAGTGCTCTCACGGTCGAGGAATCCGTGCTAAGTTTAGCCATTTGTACCTGAATTCTTATATATAGTAAGACTCCTGCTTTGCTCCTTCTACTCAGGCCACACTGCATTCTCCGTTACAGCTTGTTTACTGTTCCCAATTTTATTTTCATTCATGTCCCCTCTCTTTGCAGTTCCCCAAATGTTTTCTTATTTCTCCCATTTGCACTTCTTTTCACCATTTTCCATTCATTCCCATCTCATCTGACCCCACACTCTGCTGCACTCATCCCCCGTCGCTTGCCGGATTTCAGCTTTGGCCTTCTTGTATTTGTGGTTTGCTCAAGAAGGGGAGGATGGGTATGTGCATCTCTTTCTCTTTCTAGACAATAATCCCCTGCACTTGTGACTGTAATGACTGATGCATTTAAGTAAAAAATCACAGATTTTTGTCAGTTTCCCATATAGGAGTGTTAACGGGCAAATAACGTAGGAATACACTGTATACCTGCGTATACCCTGGACTACATTACTGCTGTTAAACTTTTGGGATTAAAAAGTGGATTTATCTTCACTCTCACTTATCAACCTGCCTGAAACACAGAGTCGCGGACATATGAGGTACAGACGTGCCTACTGTCGGCTGTACTGTAATGTTGACTGCTGACTGGAGGGGAAGTGGACTTTACTTCATGTATGTAACATTACAGACAGGACAGAGGAAAAAGTGGAGAAAGAAGCGGAGTCTGTAGTGGGAGTTAACAGGCAATGAATGAACCGACTTCAAACACACAGACACAGACACCCTTGCCTGCTGGTGCTCACTAGCTTACAGCCGATGTAAAGTATTCTAGCTGTTTATTTGCATTACTCGTGCAAGTGTTTTCTTTTGTGATTTTCTTTTTCTTGCCTTGGCAGCAGACATTTCTGCGTGGTGGGCCGTGTATGGCATCATACACTTCCGTTTACAACTCCCCAACCATGATTAAAACTGTAGGCCCCAAAGCTCTGATGGAAAGATGGAAACAACAACAGGAGTAGGTCTGTCACAATATCAGATTTCCACTACATGATTATCATGGCCAAACAAATTCATGATAACAATATTGTTGCAATATCTATAAGAAATGTGAAAAACAAAATGCTATCAGTCAAATTCATCTTCATTGTTTATTGAGTGGTTTGTCTTTTTTTGGCAAATAAATTACATAGTAGTGTAGGGAGTTGGAGAGAGTCTGTAACCATAACTGTACAAAAACTTACAAAAAGAACAATTATACTTAATGAATAGTGAAAAAGCAACCAGATGAACTGATAAAAGATCCACAAGGCCTAACATCTGCATTGGATAATTCACACAATTTCATTATATGTGTAAATTAACACAAAATAAAGCATTTCATTTTTTAATACCACCTTATCGCTAATACCAGTATTTTGCAGAAATCCTGAAATAGGATCAATGAGGTTTATTTTTTTTACACTATCAATGCATTCTTTGAGAATGAAATTTATTCCCGACCTCGGGAACAGTAGTTGGCAATAGTTGTCAACTTTATGCACTGGTAACCCAATCTGAACTCCCAAGATGGAGTAAATTAATCTTAAACTTCAAACCTACTAACAAAATGAGGGCGACAGCCAAAATTCAGACAAGCATCAGCAGAGAATTAAATGGGACAGTGTGGTCAGATTGCACCATATACCTCACATCTATCATGTTTGAAGAATGAAGATTACTGTTTGCGCCAAGTTATGTTCAGTTATGGCTGACGGAGTGTAACTGACTGCAGCAGGGCTGACAATGGGCTGTGCGAGTGTGCTAGCAGTTTCAGGCTTGGCATGACTCATTTCTGGCTGGAACCAAAGCCTCTTTTCCCAGCCATCTGTCCATCACTGCCACTTCACTCAGTGCAACACGAAGTCAAGTAAATCATCAGTCCACAAACAGCATCTCCTTTGTCAAACAGAGACAATGAGAGCAGACATGACAGCCAAGAGTGAGAAATGTGAGATTGCTACAAGGAATGGTTGCTAATATTTAACACAGAACAGTGGGATGAATATCAAGTGAGCAAGAAAGTGAAAAATAAACAAATTGTGGGCACATCTGTAGAAAAAAGACAGTGTGTGTGTGTGTGTGTGTGTGTGTGTGTGTGTGTGTGTGTGTGTTTGTGTGTGTGTGTGTGTGTGTGTGTGTGTGTGTGTCTGTGTGTGTATGTGTGAGAGAGAGAGAAATGGAGAGAAAGATGGAAGAAGGGGGAGGAGTAACGATCCCTCCCATGGAAAAAGAGGGATTGGCCACATGATCAAGGTGACACTGACAGACCTATGTAAAAAGTGTGTACCCAGCATTCCATGTGCCAGTGCATTAAGTGCATCACCCCATTGAGGTGATGGACTCACTGGCTGTCAATCACATGATCCCAGACCGCACAATTGCTAGCTACAAACTTAGATGGCAAAAGGGATTTAATTAAAAATTCACAAGCTTTTTGTGTACACATCTATTGCACACATAGTAAGTAATACTTACACATATATTAAATGGTTAAAAAAAAAAGAAAACTAGGATTACTGCCTCACTGTTGTATGCACCAAAGTCAAGTTGTAGTTTACATTCATGTCTGCCCAGACTCATGTAATACTCTACATGTGCATAATGACAACACTAAGATGCTGATGTTTGGCAGGTATAATGTGGACAAAATGTAAAAATGTTAACATGTTGCTTGACAAAAAGCTCAGAGGATCACCAACATCATTAGGATTCATCCTCTGGGGAACATAAACATCTGTGCCAAATGTCCATCCCATATTGTTGAGATACTTTAGTCTGGACCAAAGTAGTTGATCACTGAATCTGCTACCGCTAGAGCCTAAAAAGTGATGCACAAAGTATTGGTGACTTTATTCTAAAACTATTGATACTGATTGTTTACAGGTATTCTGCACTCAGCTGTTTTGTCTATGTAACTAACAAAGGAACATGTACTGTTTGGATGTTTCAATTCTGCTTCACTGCTGCAAATCCCTGCAACATTATGGCAAGACAAATGCAATGTGACAGGACCCCTATAACTACAAATTATGTGCTAATCCTTTCCGCCCAGTACGTATTACCTGCAACTAGCAGCAGTGGTCCCTTGAGGAGCATTGCTCTCGTCAAGAGTGAATCCCCTCACAGCGAGTTCTAGTTTATCTAGCAGCTCTTTCCCTCTCAGGTCCCTCTGTGGAAACACAGCACCATAATAGGATGATAGCTGATCAAGGGAATACAGTAAGAGCCAGAGGCTGCTCTGTGCTGCTATTTTGTGCTTGCGTCATCAATATTCTGGCAGTTTTCTGGTGTATGAAGCAGGCTGTGGGTGACTGATGAGAACTGGCTAAGAGAGCAGAATGAGCTGCTAACCATCTTCAGTGGAGCAAAACATACCATCCTACAAATGGGACTGTGCTCGAGTAAAATGATTTCTGCTTCATTTATTTTATTCCATACAGAGACAAAAAAAATTATATTCCGCACCAATTCCTGGCGAAATCTGTGATTTATGTTTTGTTACCAACGAGGTATGTGGATTTCCAAGATTCCAGTTTTTCAAAAAAACCTCTCTCAGGTTACTTTTACGTATATGTGAATTATATTATATTTGAAGAATCAGCCCACAAAAAATCAATTAATTTTGTTTATGATAACCATTAAAGTATAGATTCTTTCTCTACATAAAACTCAAAAGCTACTGTGTCAAACATCCTTTTATGCTGGCCTGAAGGGCAAACACCACTGTTTTGTGAAAAATATCTCCAAATAATTATAAACTATTTGAGCTCAGAGAAACACCCTCGTTTTTTAGCTTTGTGACGATGTAATTTTTAGATAAACCAATGGGTTTTTAAGTGGTTTGCTTAGTTTTAGAAGGTACACTCAATTCTACAATTCATTTGAAAATGTCAGAATCACCAAATTTGGACAAAAATGATTTCCACTAAACAGCAACATATCAGTAGTTTTTGTTGGTGCTTATTTGAATTGCTTGTTGTTCACTTCAAATTTCAAAAAAATTAAATAAATTTAGTAACAAATTAACCTAGAGATATCATTTTCTGTCACATTTTATCAATCCATGCTTATATTTATCTTCAATATTATTTTTGGTGCATTTCATGGCATATAAATTTATTATTTGAGTCATTTATTCATTTTTGATTTTGGCAGTTTCAATGGTCCATAAACTTTACCATAACTTTCAACCTGCTAAAAAGAAATAGGTGTTTACAAAACAGCAGTTATAAATGATTAATTTATACTCAGTCAGTACTGGTAATGGTAATTATGGCATATGCATTTTGACAATAATTATCTATTATCTATTACTAGAAAATGTGTTTAGTAGAGAGTAGTGAGGTATATTGAGTCATTTGTAACATTACAAACATTTAAAACTTTGTCATGAAGTTCCAGACTTAGAGTTAATGTCATTTATGTTTATTATTTTTATTCTCAATTAAAGTGCAGTTAATGTGCTTTCAGTGTTTCCTGAAAGTACTCTAATGAGTTACTTTTGTCAGTCAGTAAAGCTGTAATGTAACAAGTTACTTTTTAATGGCTGTAATCTAGTACCGCAAGTTACTTTTAAAAGTAACGGTACCCAACACTGCCTAAGATGACTCTTATGACTGCACAATCACATCACATGGAAATATTCTAGATTTATTGCACATTTACTTTATCAGCCTGACATACCTGTATCTTGACATAAACAACTTGATATGAATAATCTTTGTTTATTTCAGGTTTTTCTGTGTTGACCACTGATTTCAGACTTGCTTTTGTAGACTGATTAGACATTACATGGGTGTGACTGATGACAATCACTATCACAGGAAAATTTATTGGACTTTTACTACCATATCACACACACACACACACACACACACACACACACACACACACACACACACACACACACACACACACACACACA
>JBBPCS010000002.1:6661140-6707897 GCA_037974645.1 Hollardia meadi
CATGAGACAACTTAAAAATGTTGTTGTCATAGTTGTTGTTTTGTTTTTTGAACTACCTCAGACAACCTAAAAATATTATTGTCATTGATATCTTACAGCAAGGTTGCTGTTTTGTTTTTGCATTACGAGACAACTTAAAAATGTTGTTATTGTCGTTTTGTTTTTTGAACTACCTCAGACAACCTAAAAATATTGTTGTCATTGATATCTGACAGTAAGGTTGCTGGTTTTTTTGCACTACATGAGACAAGTCAAAAATATTGTCATTGATGTTATATCTGTTGTATCTTGACAACCCTACAACACACTATAGTGTGATCACACCACGCTCCATTAAACAGTCTAAAACAAAACCTCGACTCTCTTCCAAACACACTTGTCTGTGTTAAAGCACACAGGACCACGAGTTAATCTGTGTTACATCAATACAAGATTATAACACCGAAGACATCATTACACAAGACAAAACAATGACAGATACTGAAGATAATTGATTGATTCTGATCCAGAGCATCTTGCCAATGACAAACAATATCTAACAACATCAACTATGTTTTGTTTTATGTCAAATGCAATATTACAACAAGCTATAATTCACACAAATGGTGTTATGGATGTCTAGTAAACATAAAGATCATGAATAGGCTAAAATATACCACAATTAGATCATTGAAAATCTGTCAGAAAGTTTCTCTCCAAAAGCATTTTGCCTCGCCAAGAATGATATTACATAAATTAAATTCTCCAAGGGGACTTCAAGTGCTGGTGGATATATCTTTCAATTGCCCTGGAAGAAAAAATTCCCCTTCACTATGAGCATATTTCTTGTTGTCCAAGATGTAAAAAAAAAAAAAGACCTGTAATATCCAGATCAAACTGGAGAATCCACGCTGGGTGTGATGTGACTGTGATTCACATCAAATGAAACCCCCAGGGCTCGCAGCCAGAACCTGACTGAGGTTACCTAGCTACAACACAAGCCAGGCCACTTGCCCCGAGACCATCTCTAATTACAGACAATGAATGAAAGGAAAGCAGAGAAAATGAGGGATAGAGACTGATAGACAGCGGGAGTAAGAAAAAGAGGTGGAGATAGAGGATGGGAAAGAGAAGCCCCAGCTGTTTTGATTCCTGCTGCCTTTCTTAGCAACTCAAAGGTCGACTGCTGTTTCCTCCACTGCACCAAAGGGCATTCCGCTAGCATGTGTGCTGATAATGAGAATAGCACTGAACCTGCCCACCCATCATACAAATGAGGCTAAAACTTCTGTACTTTTATGTATAACTGATAGTAGAGGAGTAAAGTCTAAGGTTTGAAGTTGAGAAAAGTTGAGTAAAGCTTACCTTTCCCAAGATGTGATTAGTCAGTGGAGACAAAGAAAACTTGTCAAGCATGCCCAAGGGAATGAAGATCATCTCAGAGTTGCTGAACACTGAGTGAAAGCAAAGACTTGATGACTTCGGAAGCGCTGACATGTATAACAGCGTACGACGTGTGGTGGCCACAGTGCAGTGTGTGGTGCTGAGTCACTTCATGCTCAATGAACACATCAACACATCGGCTGTCCCACATGGAGTCACAGGAAAAACTATTCATCTGGTAAATGGGAGTGTTGTGGCCAATATAGTTATGCATGGGTCAGGCAAACACTGGCAGAGGGCAATACACTTGCACACTATGCAAACACTTTCACACTCACTACATACAGTGACTCCCCCCTGCCCGCTGGTGACAAACAGACAGGATAGGCGTGAGAGTAGATTAAAAGATACAGACACACACATCAACATGCACATGAGTGGTTTAGGCAGCGAGCTAGGCCCAGAGCTGGGTCATTTTTAATCAGTTAAATGGAAGGCCTGATATCTGGTAATTAAGTAATTAGGCATTGGGTTACGCACACACACACACACATTTGTTCCCAAACACTCACAAAAAAATTGTTTTTGTAATTTAATAATATGAAGCTAGAGCCAATAACCGGTTGGCATACCTTAGAATAATGAGTGGAAACAGCTAGCCTGGCTAGGGCTGTGTGATATGGCCAAAATCTCATATCCTAATATAGGTAATTTAATATCCAGATAACGATAAATAACATTTCTGCAAATTCAATGAGTAATTAAGTAACATAAAATTACAACATGGGAAGGCCTATTTCTTATTACATTTTGAATTACTTACTTGACGAATAAAAGGTACTTACTCATATCTAATCATTTTCTCCTTTTATTTAGAGCCTTTGTGTAAATTTGCAAGTAAGCATATAATAAAATATGTATAAAATATAAAAAAGGTAAATAAATAACACTTGTGATTCTTATTCTTAGACTCTCTCCATACTCTTTGATTCTAGGTGGTAAAAGAGGTTAGTGGTGTTTGAGTCTGTTCAGTGTTTCCCACGGAATGCCAGTATTCCTGCCTACTTGCAACTTGCCACAGTATTAAAGTAAAGAATGCGATTTGCAGCATAGATAGAGCAAAATATGAAACGATATACGTTTTTTCTATTGTCAAACGATAGAAACACACACACACACACTGTTGTTTCTTGCTTCTTTTGATCAATACCGTTTACAATAGTTTTTTAATCCTTGCCATTTTCTACTGTATGCTCGCAGTCAGATTAATATACTAAAGGTTTCCTTTAGTCCCTTGTTTCTGAAAACATCATGATGCATTTTGTGTCACACAACAGAAAACGCACTTACACACTTTTGGACTAACAAAGCCGCTTTTGTCTTTTGATGACATCACTGATGGCTCCTAATTTGAACACAGCCAAACACTTTGAGCAGTTTACTGAGAGGCGATCAACTGCTGTGTTCTGTGCGCATACATCTCTACAGGAGAAAAGGACTGATCCACACTGCACACAACAACAGGGGTGATTGCTTGTGTCCACTTGATCCCCTGACTCACTTTATAATGATTGCTTCTTTCAGTAAAGAGATTTAAATCTGCTTCGGCCTTTCAACCAATCCGGGATTTAGAGTACAAGAAATGACTGACATGAAACTTGGTCAGAACCTGTTAAAAGTCTATTCCCTTTGGAAGATGTTGTAGTACAAAGGTAGTATGAAAAGGACAGTGTGCTCAACAGCAGTGGTTGCAAACCGAGGGCATTATTTTTGCACTTTCCTCTAATCTCTGCTTTTTCTCTTGTGAATTACTGGATTATCTGACCTCTTAAAGGTCTCCTGTGCAGTTTTTGTCCACTAAAGCACTATGGAATAATGTTTTTACTAGTGTGTGCCCATTTAGGTCATGCATCATGCATCCACATAAGAACACACGTTTCTCACTACTTTTCTATCAACAGTTTATAGCGGTTATGCACAAATAAACATGTTAATGCACCAAACAAAAGGAGTAAAGAAGAGGACTGCTACCTAGTAAACATGGATGTAAACAATGCATGGCTTAAGATATTCAAAAACTGTTTGAACGTATTTGTGGTTTTTAACATATACAGTATGCACAATGCATTTTGGTAAATAAATATAAGTTGTTCAAAAGAAAACTTCCCAGAGTACCTTTAACACTTCTAAAAAACAAAAGAAATCCTTTCGTTGAACTCGTCACAATGCTTAATTTCAAGAACTGACAAGTCAAAAGGTTAGAAAACACTGCCCTACATGTGTAAAATAGCAAAGATTAAATCTTCTTTTTTTTTAAAGATGGGATTTAGTTGCAGGAACAGACTCTTTCACTTGACCTGTTGGAGGTATCAACACATTGACAGAGAAAGATGACCCTGCAGACTGTCTTTCACCTACAGAAAAGCTCTGTGAGTATTAATGCCTTTCTACAGGATGATTAATAACTTAGCTCTACTTATACTAGGTGCATTTCTGACAGTATAGGCCTATGTAAATAGACTTCAAAGACAGGATATAGACTGTGACACGATGTGATGTCGTCACAAACAGAACTGCACACAGCCAGGAATCCACAAACAAAAAGCACTCATAAAACAAGACAGCGCTACAACTAATAGTGCAAGCTCTGGATAGAGAGGTAAGCTCCTGATTTACACAAAAACAAGAACAGGTTGTGTGTTGTTGTTTTTTTTTACCTTTGGCTTCTTAGACATGCTCGTTCTCCCACAATGCCCGGGACACCTGTGTTGCCTCTCCGTTCCACAGCGACTGTAATGAATTATGCAAATCCCCTGGTTTTGTTCAGAGTACCATGACCCAGGAGTGCAAGCAGCTGACGCCTGGCATAAAAAAAGCCAACCTCTTTGCCTTTGTCAAAAAGGGATAAAACTGACTGCTGTGTTACCTGGCAAGCTGCTCTTAAATACAACCAGTGTCACTGCCAGGGTGATATCTAGAAGAGGGGGAAGGAGATGTGGTCATCCTCAAGAGCTCTTCCAACAGCAAGTGTCATGCCTCATGTGGAGTAAAGAATCTCTTAGGCAGATCACATACATACATACACACACACATACACACTGACATGCACGAGCGAACACACGCAAACAGTCGAGTGCTTAAGCTCTGCGGTGTGATGGTTAGCTCTGAAGTGTTTTTTTGTTCAGCTGGCAAGGCATTAAGATTTAATTTGATAGTGTGACATCTGTTGCATGGCCAACTCTACTATGTGATGTTATTAGAAGCAGACGGAAACACACATCACATACACAAACATACCTTAAAACTCCTCCAGCAACACTCTGTCAACAGATACTTGGTATTGTGATAGTCAGCTTTAGTGTTACTGAAGAGTCTATGTGATGCTAAGCTGCTGGGCTGCAGTTAGAACTGACCACTGTAGTAAAACATGTGACCTCTTGCAGCTGTACGTCCGTGGCCAGACAGACAGTCAGGCAGTAACAGCACCATCTGGAAACTTAATCCGCCTGGTACTGCCCACCCCTGTGATTATGAATGTGGCCCTCAAAGTCATTAGGCTTATTGGATAGACAAATAGATACCTGGGATCAGTGCACTGCAGAGAAGCTGCAACTGCATCACATAAATCTGCATTTTTTGCAGACTGATTTCTGCAATGGAAGGATGAAAAAAATCTTGTATATGGGGATAATTTTATTCTAGTAGCAGGATCTGAGGATGCAAAGTGTTTGGTAAGTCTAACAGTTCAGCCAACACTTTGATCAATAGCATCTCAATAACGACTGTCCATACTGTTATGAAATTTGCCGTGGATATTCAACATCCTAATAGGATGATTCATAATGATTTTGTTGACACCCTCAGGTGTTGTCTAAAAGGTCTCCATTGTCCCAGCGCCAATCCGTCTTCAACAATCAATGTACACATACTTGTACAAGTTGCCCTCTCTTCCTTGAGGGAGTTGTCATTGCTTTGCCACACAGTAGTGTGAGCGATTGACAAATGTATAGCAAGCACATGCAAAGTTGACGAAAGCAGGAAACGTTGCACGTGGCATTCCTTTGGTAAAACTTTTACAGAGACTGCATATCTCGATTACACAGCACATGGGCTGCCTTTTACTTGCCTCCTAATTATTTTCTTTAAATATATGTTATCTAGCCAATGTCCAGTGTGTTTTAGGATATGGTGCAAAAGGAAGTGGCAAGGTCGGGGTACTACAGACTAGAGATGGACATGAGTACTTGAGTACTTTTTTAAAATAAAATGATCATTTACACATATATTGTTACCGGCTACAGCCGAGTGTGTTAAGAATTCCTCTGAGGAAATTAATTCCCAGGTAATTCTATACATTAGCAAAGAGTTACAGTATTTCATTACCATTATACATGCATTCAATGCTCAGTCCGGAGGAGGGTTATTAACTGTGCACAACTGTGCAACTGTGCACAAACATATTACTGGCCTCTGTTGGTCTGGTCTGGTCGTTTGGTTGATCTTGGTCTTGGTTGCCAGGTTTGTGTGCATTGGACAAATAAGTCAATAATGTTCCAATGAAACTTCTTAATATCTAGAAAAATGCAAGTATTTATTTCAAAAATCAAGTCCTAGCATTCAAGTCTTTTATGAATGTTAGTCAAGCAAGTCTTAAGTCCTCAAAATTGCGACAAGTCTGACTCGAGTTCCCCAGCTCTGCCACACACCTACCCCCAACACGCTACAGTTTCCAGACCGTAGTCAGTGAGCAGAGGAGATATTTCTTTTCCTCCCGAGCAAAGTTGATTCTTGCTTCAGGACTAACCACCTTCACCTTTCCAGCAGTTGGGAACAACACACGGAAGCTTCACTTTGGTCCTGCTTTAGCCTTTATCAACTGACAAACTGTAATCTGCTGTACTGCTGTACATTGCTGTTGTACTGCTGTACAAACTGTACATTTACTGCTACTGACAATTTGCTGCTTCTTTTTTCCTCCTCCTTCACTCCACTCAGTGCAACATTCCTCACTGCATTAAAAATCGAGTTTTTGGCCACATAAATGTGACATTATTTCATCAGGCACTAAGGTACTTTAAGGTATTCAATGCGTGTGCAGGAATGATTAGGTTCATTATGGGGATATAATACTGGGCTGCAGAGAGCAGCAGTGTGACATATGCGCCATATGGGTGGGTTAAGCAAAAGGTGGAGCAGTGTTTCTCTCTGGAGGAAAACATATAAGTCTATTTATGCACATGTGCACATGTACAATATACTGGACAGAAATACAAAGTTATCGCAGTGTCAAACATGAATGTGTGTTTAGAAGAGCACAACATATGGTGTATATGGTAGAGGATTTAGCCTCAGGTTCATCACACCATGACTTTGACACTTGCACCTGACATACAGTAACTCAAGTTAATAGATTACATAACAGAGAGGCTTAGATGAGTGACTGGAGGTCATGCGACTGCAGATTCAGAGAGAACAAATGTTCTGAAGTCCACAGACAATCAGAAAGTAAATTCTGTAGTAAACCATACCTCTATCACATCCTCTCCTCCCTGCCCCACCCCCTTTTCCCCGCCTGGGTAGCTGATTTCATCCTCGCAAAGCCACTCTCACTCTAATCTCCCCTGATCTGTATACACTGGCAAAGAATCAGATATCAAACTCACACATGTTGACAAACCTGGGACAACATGATGGAAAATACTACTTTACCTACTGTTATTATTATGATTATAATCAAACAGCTTTGCATTTTCTTGGAGATTTTCTTGGAGGGGGCAATTCAGCCTTGATTTGCCCTTGCATAATTTCAACTCAACATCAGTCACATTGCTTGTAACACAGGCAGAGTTGGCAGACTGACAACCAGATTTCATAAAGTAGACATGTAGTAGCTGGTAGTTATATAATACCTAAACCTCTAAGCCTCTCTTTGGAATAGTCACTGGGCACAGGAGCATCAAAAACCAATGGGAATATACTGTAATAGTCTCTACATAATCTGTTAAACCAGAAAATCTTTTAAATAGTTATGCAAAAATGTTACATGGCTTCCAGATGTTTTGAAAAGAGCACAGCAAAGCCAGACATTAAAAAGTAAGTAGTAAGTAAGAATATGGGAGAAAACTCCAACACGCCTCACTTACCCACGAGACATTTTTATTCTTGGCTTGTTTGATCATGGCAATGCGAGCAGGCCAGTACCGTGGAGAGCACAGCCCCCTCCTCAGCAGATTTCAGCCCCACAGCCTGTTGTGTGGGCAGGTCTGAGCAGGATCAGGGGTGATGGCCAGAGGGCATGTTGCGCTCAGCCATAGGTCATTATCTGTCCTGCAAACCGGTGCGCCCAGATCGCCTGATCTGACTGAATGCAGCATCTGTCAGCAGAATCAGACCACACTTCACGTAGAAGAAGATGATGGAAAAGTTTTCCTTCACATGGCAAAAAAGTCAAGATCATGTAAGAATTATCCATCAAAGTCAGTCTCTTCTTCCTGACAGCACACAGTGACCTGATGGACTGATTATGTATTCACGCTGAGTATGAATATGAAACATCCCAGCAGGTTTAACCCCGCCCAGCTGAGCCTTAGCACGCGCCCAATCGCAGAGCAGATCTTTGTAGCCAGCTCCCGAGGGTGAGCTTATAGAAGCATTAGGATGAACGTACTGATTCTCTGGAGAAAAGGATGACTTCAATGACTGACAGGTCACTGAAACCCCCAAAAACAAAAAAACCCCACTGGGATTAGCAGAGGGAAACTTCATCTTCATGTGTCTCCACTCATTACTCTCCCCTCTCTTCTTTGTCATCTATTCTTCCTTCCTCTCCACCTACTTAATCTCACTTTCCTTCCTCTACTCTCTTCTCTCCCTCCCACCCTCCCTCCGTCTCAGGGGTGCATTTCCTCGCCTGGCTGGTACCTGTTGTCATGGCACTTCTTTGCTAAGAGACTGGTGGTGTGACAAATGTGAAAATGGGATTCTCTCTCTCTCAGTCTTTCATCTCTTTTCACTCAATGGTGGCATTGTTCTCTGACTCAAAATTAAATATACTCCCTCTGGTAACACTTTAGTGTTTAAATGTTCTCCTGACTTTCTCACCTCTTACTCTCATATTCATCTATTACAACTCCTCACTTGTTGCTGTCTGTTTGCATAAATTGAACCAGATTACTTGTAAAAGGTCAGTGAAGAGTTTTGAGACTATTCCTGCTGATCTGAGTGGTTGTACTTAAGTGGAACTGAACCACAGAGAAGGTACAGATCTCCAGATAAGCGGTGGCAGAAAAGACTACAAACTATAAAGCTTGAACAACCAGTGCTTTTAACTGGAATAAAAATGTCCCACAACCAACATTTTATGCATCTCATATGATAATTTTAATTTAAGCTTTTTGCAAAGCTTTTAACTTATGACCAACAATTTGGCTAATACTTACAGTACAGTTGTAGGTGAACAAAAAACCTGAATAACTTCATTAGGGCTGCAATTAATGATTGTTTTCATTAATTATGATTTTCTGGATTACTCGTAAAGTCTATGAAAAGTTAAAAAATGGCATTCATAATTTCTCAGAGCCCACAGTCACACAGTCATTTTGCTCATTTTGACTGACAGTAGCATATTCAACTTACTGTCAAACATAACAAAGAAGAACAGCAATATGTCACATTTGAGAAGCTATAACCAGAAAAGGTTTCCTGGTATTTTTGGTATTATTTACACCCTTTTTAAAGCCAAAATCTTCACCGCTAATTAAGATAAAATAAGTGAGTCTTTTTTTTTTACATTTAAAAACAAGTCCCCAGCTTCTTTATTTGTTTAGGAGAATGTTACAATTTTGTTTTGCTGTACAGCTCCAGAAGACTTTCGATCGGCATGGGTGTGAGCAGAATATGATTGAATTTTCATTTTTGGGTCAACCATTCCTTCAAACCTTTAAACCACCAAATAACAAAACATATAATTAAAACACAATCAGTGTAGTTCAGGGAATTAAAGCAAGACGTTATACAGCTCCTGATCCATTTTTAACGTCTGTCATGTAATTAATTGTCTCTAGTATCCATATGGGCCGGCAGCTCTCCTCTGGTGCACAAGGTTGGCTACATCTCTCCGCTGTTAATTGGCTTCAAAGAACATCTGCTCCTGTTTTAAGTGATGCTTGGTTTGTCCTGACTACCCTCTCTGTCTGAGGTGCCCATTTAATAAGACCACAGCTCCATCTCTATAATGATAGCATGATTGTCCATTTTTCTGCAAATTCTATACCTTGTGTAGGTGGTTCCTGGAATGAAGTGACACAACGTACAATCAGTACAGGGTGTATTCGAGACACAGTGGAAAATAAAGATGAGTCAAAGTATTATATGGGGATTGGTGTCAAATTGAACTGTAATGAGCCTTAAATTTAACCTTATGTCTCAACAGCAGGGAACCCACTACAGACATGTTTCTTTTTAAAGCCGTGTTGTAGCGTAAAGTAACGCTAATAAATAGAATTACTGAATATATTGTGCCAGAAGCTGCAAGCTTCACAAAAATAGATGAATGCACTCCAGCCCTCAAAGCAGCTGCTTTCCACTGATAGTAGTGAAGCAGCCAAAATGACGTGTTGGAGAAGAGAGACACGGCTAAAATTAACATTCACCAGAGGGAGCATACTACTTCATATGTATGGGTCTCATGCAGCAGGTTTTTAAAACCGCAGACATGTATAGATTCTTCACAATATACAGTATATTTACTAGCATTTGCAATAAAGTAGTACATTCTGTATAGTGGGAAAGAAATATTTAGGTGATATAGGCTACTGGTGTACTAACCATGAGATTTTTGCTCACTATGAATGATAATCCCACTCCAAAATATGATTAATTTCATTACATAAATTTTCACATCATCTCATTTTAAGGATTCCTTGAGTAAAAAAGTAGTGTCTGACCCAAATGGAAACCACATTGCTAAATGTAATAAAAAGGTTCCTGTAACATTAATTTCTAACTTTCATTGTTCCTGCAGTCTTAATGTTATGTGAAGTGAAAGATAGTTGGCCTTTGAGTCCTTTGAGTCTCATTCCCAAATACGTACATTTTGAGTTAGTTGATTGTTTCATCAACTATCTTTCTCACCACACCTTTAAAATATATAACAACTGCCAACTACCATGAAGACAGAGAGGGTGGGGGTATGATATGCAGCAAGGGTCTCCATCTGGGTATGTGGTATGCATCTTAACCATTCGACCAAAATGTTTCGAACAAGATATTTTCTAGCAGACAAAGAAAGTAGTGATAGTGATACACCAGTAGTGATCATAGCATGACATTAAATGATAGAACACCCTCATTAATCACCTTCCAAATATTATATAATTTGTAGGGAATGAGATGCATCTTTCCCCTCATGACTTCCCCGGTTGAAGTGTTTTAAAACTCAGACTGACGCAGCCCAGTCCTAACTGAACAGGAGTCAGTGCACACAGACTGAGCACACAGTGTCACTGACATCAGTGTTTCCAGGCTGGAGTGAAGCTAAGCTCTACATAGGCCTTCACAGATATATATCACACTTTCCAGACCCATGGTGAGGTGATGGATTATGTAAAAGCAGTAAAAAAAAAAAAAATCCACCTAAACCCAAGACATTCCATTACTGAATCTGTGGCCAATTAGTTGCTCAGTTTCCAGATATTTCCATATTCTCTGGAAAAGCAAAAGAACGCGCAACTGCTGCCAAGGAAACCCTGCTCCAGTCTGCTCTGCACTGGCCTGAGACTCCTCCCTGGACATGCATCCAAAAGCTGGAAAACTAGGAATTCCAGTTCACACTTTTCATCATGGGAAATTAGCTGACTGCGAGCTCACAGAAGTTCAGTATTGTCTGGAAATACAGTCTTCTCTGTAATACTCAAATAGGTCAGTTAGGGTAAGTAAGTTTTCTCTTGTCATGTGAAATATCTCCAGCATCCAATGAACTGAAGAGCACAACATAGGTGCAGATATTCATCATCCTGAAAGGATCGATCCTACAGATTATGATGATGCCCTGACTTTTCCTCTGGTGCCACCATGAGGTTGACATTTTTGGTTTTTAAGGAAATCTCTCAGCAACTATTGGATGGATTGCCATTAAATTTGGCTCAGGATGAGTTGTCATCAGAGTCCCATTATCAGGTAAAAATTTCAATTTGTTCTTTGGTTTATGACAAAACCTGCAAAAATATTCCTATTATTTCCAATATCCTTCACTGCACTTTGTGTTTGGTGCTAATTACCAAGTGTTAGCAAGCCAAGACGCTAAACTAAGATGGTAAAAATTGTAAACACTATACCTGCTGATCATCAGCAGGTTAGCATTGTCCATGTCCATGTTCCATGCTAAAAATTTAGCTCACAGACCGGCTATGCCTAAATAGAGCTTCGCAGAGCTGTTAGCATGGCTTCTGACTCTTACTCTCATTTTTACTGCAGCCAAAATTATACTTAGATGTTTAGGGAATAAACAAGGCTAAATTATTTTCATGTAAAAAAACAATTAGCTGATTATTAAGCCACATATTTATAAGCCATCTGGAAAATATTACTGATCATAAGAAGTGTACTGTACTGCATTGTGTGTGCCGCATTCCAAGAGTTAACCAACTTTTATACTTAAAAACATGACAGACTTTCTGTACAGTTCATTGGCTCTCAGTTGTGCTACTTAACTGACTTTCTTGAGTGCTCAGGTAGTACAGGCTACTCCTGCTCTATCACGGCAAGCAGGAAAAAGTGGGGAGTGGAGTAGGGCCTGCTGTCTCCAATTAGCTGACTTTCCGTGAGGAGTGTCTTAGACTGGCCACTCAGCCTGTCAGACGCAGTCCCATCCGGCCGGGTCTCCGTGCTCCACATTCCATCCAGAGCGGAATTGTGTTCTGCCCCATTTCAGGCGTAAAACGCTAGTTTGGTGCTCCATATTGGAAACATGTGAGAGGGGTGTCATAGAAAGAGTAGCGAGTCACGGCAGATAGGGTTCTCTCAAGGTCAGCATTGGGTACAAGTACTGGACTGTCTTCTGTGAGCTAAAAACTCTGGTTTGAACTGTGCTCATGCTTAGTTTGCGCACAGTTATTAAACACAAACACATGTTACCAACGATATTCCATCACACTGAATGGTTTGTTTTCATGCAAACACCTTACACATGGGGCTTAGATCGTCCAGCGTGGAGTATCAACAGCTGGTCCTACACTAATCCACTCATCAGTTAAATTAAAGCTTACTCAGTTGTACAGTAAATGTTGATTCAGCCTACTGCAGCATGTGTCACACAAAACCAGATTGTGTAACCAAATTACAGCAGTCTGCACAGGAGCACTAGCATTTTTCCTTCTCTACAACATCTGGGTTAAAGTTGGCAGCCTAGTTTAGAAGCTGGACCCTTCAAAGTCCACATTTCTAGACAGAATACATCATAATGGGCCCACAAGTCTTGGTCCTTTTTCAAAGGCTCCTTGAAAGAAAAGCAGCCTTTTTTTTGGCTGAATTTGGAGGACACAATCACGACGAATCACTTGCAGTCGTCAGTATCACATAATCCGTTCTGAACCAGTCAGTTGTTTTCAGGTTATCCTTGTTAACTCATGAAGTCATGTAACTTTACATGAGCATGTTATGTTATTTTGTTTGTGTCCAGGTGCTTGTATATTAGGGCTAAAAATGACACATATTGTATTGCTAATTCCAGCTCCTAAATTGTGTGGATTTGCTGGATTTTCTTTGTCTTATTTGATGGTAAACTGACTATTTTTAAGTTTTAGACTGTTAACTGACAAAACAAGCAATTTGATGACTCATCTTGGCCTATGGGAGATTATAATTTTCACCATTTTATGAAATTCTATAGACCAAACTATTAACTGATAATGAAGACATTAGTCAGCATTATTATCTGATATTAATTGCAAATTGTTCACTGTGTGCTGAAGTTAGATGTCAAACTGTAAATTCACATATCATGAATTACAATAGTTTCCCACTAATATTTCCACTTCATGGAGATGAATTTGGAACTGTTTTACTTTACAAATTAAAGAGAGATGCTTCGAAAAGTCATTAGTTTTGATCTGTGTAAGGCCAGGTGGCACAGGTTCCACTTAACCTTCAAGTCGAATGTTCACTGGGCTGATGTAGTTTCTCTTTTTGTTTTGGTAGGGATCCAGACTAATCTTTTGTCTTTGCCTTTTGGAAGCTCCAACCCCCAAATTGGGGTGAAACAGCTTATATCACACTGTACATCAAGGCTGCACTTAGGATTGCAATAATGATTGTTTTAATTATAAATCTGCTGATTATTCTTTCAATGAATTAATCAATTTGTTAAGTTAGAATGTAATAGTTTAATTTGTGAGACCAACAGTCCAAAACCCAAAGATATTTAGTTTATCACATAAGATGAAACAAAGCAGCAAATGCTCACAACTGAGAATCAAATGTTTAAACTTTTTCTTCAAAAAATGACTAAAATGATAATTTGATTATCAAAATAGTAGCTGATTAATCTCCTGATTGACTAATGGTTTCTGCTATAGCTAAACACTACCAATTTACCATTAAAATTTTCTGATGTAATACCCTGTAATTAAGTTCAGATTAGATGAGTCTGCCCTCACACTATTACAACAGACTTTTTTGTATGGTGGCATATTTCTATATTTGTCAAGCTAAAGTAAGCTCACTGAGTTCAGAACATTTTGTCCAATGAGCTTCTGTCTTTGATTTGGGGATGACATCATATTTCATTTCACACAACGCAATAAAAAATTACACCTCATGAAAACTTTATTTCTGAGCCTTGGGGCATTTTCTCCTTGCATGGAATGGTGAGTTTATGCATTTATGTGTTAGTGTATGCTTGTGTGTGAGTGAGAGTAAAGTGTAACATGGCCATCTGGTGGTACAACTCAATTACAGAAGACCGTCTTCATCTGCAGTAGTGGAGGATTATGTGGATGAGGAAAACAAAACATCTTTATTTTTGGCATTGCTCAATTGGTGAACAGTGTAATAGAGACTCGAGGAAGTAGAAAATATTTGTTTTCCTTTGACCTATAAACAAAGGAGTCTATAGAAACCAAACACAGCTGAATGACAGAATTAAGGATGCAAAGGACAGTACGAAAAATAATGTACGTATCATCAAATTTTCCCATCTCAAGCCATACCTTTTAGCAGAAACACACCCACATTTTCTGCATTCACTGCATTTCATTACAGCCACCAGCCACTGTGGTTTTATTCTCATTCACAGCTGTTGATTCCACAAAACACAAATAATAATGGCATAAGATAAACCACCAAAGCCCAATAAAGTGCAACTGTCAAACAAGCACATGCCTGCAATGTGAACCTTGTGTGTTCAAAAATATTACAACCTGAGCTCGCTGTCCAAATCCCGGAATAAATATGAAATTAAAGATTTATTGTGTCTGGCGGCAAAGAACAGAGCTCTGCAGAAAACTGTCAGGCCAGTACCACCGAAATATATCAGCTAGATCCTGCAGCATTCAGGACTGGTTCTGGATAGAGATCTAGCAGGGAACAGTGATCAACAACGAGGGAGAAAGCTGGCAGGTGTCCACTGACCATTCATTCTGGTTCTTTGAAGCAAGGATGACATTTTCAGTACAGTTGTGCATGTTTTGAAGTAACACCTGCACAAATGATCTCTCAATTATTCATATGGTCTAACCCATCATGAAAGAATAATAAAGCACATTAGTCCACACATGCTGGCGACTGTCGGCTTCATCAGCTTCTTTTAATCTCCCTCATGGACACACTCTCCTCTAACCCTTGTATTAATTAAGCATCAGAGCCACACACTCACATATGGAAGCTGTGCTCTCCGGCGATGGCCCAGCCCACAGCACGGCATGAAGGGGACCAGGGCGGGGAGGAAGGGATGGCTGTCTCACAGACTCTCCTGTCAGGCAGCAGCATCCGCTCAGCCTCGGTCCATGGCTGCACCCTTAGCCCACACGTGTGCAGATCACCAAAAGACGCAGAGATGACAGTGATGGAAGAGATTCTTGATGGAGGAGTGAGCAGAGGACTGACGTTTCTACACCAGCCCCTACTTCTGTACACCCACCCCCCACGTGCACCCCAAATCCCCCTCGACTCAGAAACTCACAGGATTCAAAAAGTCCAATTCTGATGCCCCCTCCTCCTCCTCATCTTCTACCCATCTTCAGACTGTTGCAGCAGAGTGTCCACGCACTGACAGTGAGGTGCACTTCTGAGCTGACTGTTTACCCCACCCCAAATCTTTAACCGCTCCGACAGATCCTATGGGCTGCCAAATCCTCTGCAGTGCTGCTGTGCGCTGTGGAAGAGAGTAACAGTTGCAAGCTGGCACACTGCTTCAGCTCCTGGTGGATTTAGGCACACTCATCATCACATACAAGTTCCCTCTCAGCATGTGAAGGAGGTGGAGCTCTGAGTGTCCTTTAATGACCGCTGTCCCTTGCTTCCTAATGGAGGATGCCGCTTTTATACTCTCCGCCTCTTCCCCCTCCTTTCATCCAAGGTTCAATCTGCTTTAAAAAAGCTTGACCCACACACTCTTTATTTTCTCCTCTTGGTTGTGATTTACTCCTCATTAGTATTGCATTACCCTTAATACTTTTTTTGTCTGGGTGGTTATGACAGAGGCTGAGACAGCTACTGGTTACTGAAGAGACTGCACTGTGCTTTTATGTTCTTTCATGTTACAGAGTGTGTGTGTGTGTGTGTGTGTCTCATGCAGGCAACAGCACAACTCTGCTGGTGGTGCAGAGTGAAGTCGCTAGCATAATGTGGTCATGACAGACTGCTGAGTGTGAACGCAGGGCTGGTGTGATTGTTTCTTTCCCTCACACACCTCCTATCCACTCTTGCCCTTCCTCGTTGTGTTCAGGTGATTGAGTCAAGACCGACAGGCAGCCTCACTGCTGCGTCGGAACTGCTATGTCAGCTAGTGCACATACTCACTCGCTCTGTCTCAGTGTTCAATGAAAGACACATGTGGCGGTGGGAGCTGCAGAGGTAATATTCATATACACAGCATGACTGTGGATGTGTTTTTGAATCTCATCTGACAACAAGGACAGCATAATCACACAGCATGTGTGATGTACTGAATTTAATTTAACAATGCCCTTTGGACTTGTAAATTATTTCTTGCAACACTTTCAAACAATTCATCAAATTAATAGTGAATGAATATGAAGATAATACAGTCCTAGAAATTACAGGGGTTTGTGATGAAAGTGAAACAGGACTCATCACAGTAAACATGGCTTTAATCAACCCAATCTTCATCATTCATTTGGGTTGCTTTCAACATGAACCCTAAATCAATAAAATAAAATAAAATAGCATTTGCTTAATTTAATTGTTACAATTTGGGAAAACATTTACTATTTCCACATCATACATTAATTGTATATGGGGCCGGTGTGGCTCAGGTGGTAGAGCGGTCGTCCAGTGATCAGACGGTTGGTGGGTTGAGTAAGATACTGAACCCCAAATCGCTCTTGATGCTGCATCAGTGTGTGAGTATAAACGGTTACCGCTCCTGATGAGCAGGTGGCACTCTGCAAGCAGTCACTGCCACCAGTGTATGAATGTGTGTGTCATGAAGTAGTCAAGATGACTAGAAAAGCGCTATATAAATGCAGTCCATTTACATTCATTATATATGGTTGGATAGGACTTCCAATACCTCATAGTTAATCAGCACAAAGTTGTTATTTAAAGATAGTGCCTTTAAAATCTTATTACAAATTAATGACTGTTGAGATACTAAGATGATTAAGATGGCATGTTAATGTGGCACTGAATATTGTTTTGGTATCTCTGGTCCCTGTATATAAGCACTTGGCTGTGGTCCTTTTCCATAATACCCTTATTGTCTCTTTTATTGCTCTTCTTAATGAGCATCGTAATATTGTGCAGGGCTGACTTTGATGCTGAAGAGTCCAAAACTTGTTTCATAAAGCAAAGAACATCTTGTCTCATCTATCAACAGCAGCAACACACATTCTATCAGAGTTGTTTCTCTGTATAAAGGTGCCACACAGTGATTGTGGTTTGCCACAAGGAACATAACACAATTTCTGCTGTCAGAGAGAGTTGTATCAAGATAAAGACAAACTCAACTATAAATCTCTGCAAAGCAGAAGGGATACTCATATTCACCAATCAGACATCGTGTTGCACTTTTTAACTCATTTGGTTTAATTGAGAAGGCATTGTAAGAGGTATCAAAGAGGTACCTAAACTAAGCTAAAATTGTGCTTGGATTCTTGTTAGGATTCTCCCAATACCAGTATCAAAAATACATCTGATACTATTTAAAATCTTGGATTGGGATACACACCGATCCAATACCACATAATTTATTAGTCCTGAAACAGGACGCTGCTGGGAAGTAGCAGAGTACAACTTTATGCATGCAGACCTTTTACTGCACAAATCACCAATATCCATAAACTTATGTAACATCAACCACATCTCAGCAAACTGACATTTCTCGATATTTGTTCTTTTTCAGTATGACTGTCAAACTAGATAATAAAAGTTTCATAGCATTCATTCTCTGTTCATGTTTTTATAAAGGTTTTTACCTGAGCAAGGCCATACAACAATGATAGCAATCATATCACATTGAGAATTAATGGAGTATGTAGTGGAGGATGGTTGCCATTAATTCCTAAATATCCTAAGAAATAAAACTTAAAGAACATTAATTTATATGTTCATGTTTTGCAATCAAATTTAAAGTTTTTCACAAGCCATAACAATGTTTTGCTGGTAACACAAGAGGGTTTGACTAATACATGGAACAATCATTTCCACCCCATAAGGTTCCTATGCAATGGAAGTGTTGTTCACTACTGCTAAACATCTCTAGTTCTGGTAGCTGGCTCTTTTTAGGGATTGTTTCCACAGCAGTGTTAGACCCAGAGTCAAATGGCTGTCTTAATAATAGTAATTTAATAATAGTATTTTATCTTTTTATGCAAGAGAAATGTCAAAATCATTTTGGTATTCATTGGCAAATATTTCATCTGTCAAAACTTTTTTTTTCTTGATATTAAGGGGAACGTCAAAGTCTGTTTACCGGTCTTTTGGAGTACTGTTACTATGTATCAATAGTTGTAGAAAGTCTTTTGTGGCTCTGATAAATTACCTCAAGTGAAGTCACTTGAGTCTGTGTCCGTTGGGGCTGAACACTGCAAGTTTTGAAAATGTAAAGCTGGGGGTCTGCAGCCTGCTCTTCTTCTGTGCTTGAGGCCAGCAACTGATAACTGCTGCTAGCATAACACACCGATATCACTGACCAAACTGTAAGTCATCTAGTTGCATTGGGGGTCATGTACAGGTACCAGGTTTTGACAAGGAAGACTTTTTTATTTATTTAGAGAAATACGACACAAACACACAACAAAGAAGGTTTGTCTTTCCTAAAGCTGCCACAAAGCCATACAATTTATTTGTGTATCCACATAACACCCCTAAGGCCACATTTTATCCTACCTTCACAACATACTGCAGTATTCAGTATATGGATCACATTTCAGGACTCAAGTGGCCCTGTGCAGATGGTGTGTAACCTGTTGTAAAGCTCTGTGCTCATCAGTGATAGTATCAGTGCCTATATATCTCCTGCTCAGGCATGACAGACACTCAGCCAAACGTAAATCTGGCACCATCTTTGATCAACACTGGGGCTTTTTTAGTTTACTGCCAATAATTCACTGGCTGACACGTGTCTGCTGTGATGGAAAGGCATAATTATAAACAGAGAGAGGTACACCTTACAGTGAGAAGAGAATCCTATCTATCAGGTAGTCTGTCAGTGCTTGTCCCCCTTTGTGAAGTAATCATTACTCAGCTGTTGCTGACGCCATGAAAAATACTGCAGGAGATCATGTCTTCAAATTAAAACGTTGCATGTTTAATTTAGATTCACTGTGCTTTCTGGATACATCTTCAAAACTACACCTGAGGTCATTTACTTAAAAATTGCTTTGCTTCTTGCCATATCATTTAGCACATACACAATACAATTATCCACAAGCACAATTTAATGATGTGTTGTGCCATTTGTAGTTTATGAGTCATTTTTCAGGCAAAAATGCAACGTTCAAGCTTCTTAACTGTGAGGATTTCATGCTTTTCTTTGTCTTATGTGATAGTAAACTAAAAAATCTCTGCGTTTTGGACTGACAAAACAAGCAATTTTCACTATTTTCTTACATTTTATAGACCTAACACTTTAAGGATTAATGGCTGAATAATCATCAGTTGCAGCCCAATTTATGAATAAAACAAATGAGACAACTACTGTATATAAAATCCCCAGCAGCACTTTCATTTCATGGCATGACAAACGATAATTTACTACCAAATTATGAGTGATAATCACAAAAAACCCCATCAGGTTTCTTCTAATCAATGGTTTAAAAAAGGACTATAACATGCTGCATCCATTCTTATAACCTCATATGATGTCAGGTGTAGCATTTTAATGGACATTATTTAAAAGGAAGACTTTAAACGCTCATGATAATTGCAAAAAAGCACCGACCTTGTCCACTACAGGGGTAGAGCATCAACTCAGTGCCACATTAATTTAGCCTTCACTGTAACACAGCAGGGTGAGGCTAAGGTGCAATAGAGACTTGGATTCATTTCACTGTGAACATGCATGCACTGCTTAAGTGTGTTTTAGCAAAAACTTGCTAGGAGGTTTTAGTATCAAATGTCAATGACAAACGCTGTAATTCAGAGCCCAAATACAGATTTTGCAGCTATTGTTTGGTTACTCTGGCACTGATGCTGTAAAATATCACCAAATTAAATACCTGAAGTATTTTTTTTTGCCACTAGATGGCAGTCTGGTGCTTCTATGAGGGCACATAGAGCAGCAGTAGTTTCCACATTTTAGATTTCTGCATTTACAGTATTTAAACTCATGCATCATTACTGCAGTTTGATTCAGAAAACACACATGGCTCTCCAGAAATACCTACTAATGGAAAACTGACATATGTGTGGCACTGGTAATGGTTACAAAAAAAGTCAAGGGTTGCCTTATCTTTCTTTTTTTTGTATCTTATCCTGTTCAGCATTTTGGTCAACTGTGGTTGTTGTAAATGTGCTATATAAATAAATTTGACTTGACTTGACTTGACTTATCTAAAAAGTTTCAGAGTAAATAATATGTTCTTTGCGTCAGCTCTTCTCTCCATTAAGTAGAGAAAAAAATAATATAGAGGATGATGAAAGGGGAAAATGGCCGCAATCAGCGAGCGATAGAGAAAGGGTTTCCTGCCCTCAGCACGGCCTCTCAGACAGCTTTTCACCACCAACTCTGTTTCTGCAGCCCAAATGAACAGATGGAGCAGATAGAAAGAGTCAAACTGCAACAATGTGCCGTGGCAATGCTGCTGCAGTGGGAGACACACTGTTACATAGAGATGGAGGTGAAAGAGACAGAGGGAGGCGGGCAATACAGAGCCTGGTGCAACCATTTATATAAACTTAACAAGTGTGGAAAGCAGCAGGAGGTTAATTATGACATAATGCTCTGCAAGTTATGCAATTTACAGTTTGAACTACTGTACAGTAGAACCTCATTGGTATTGTTTGTAATGCAGCAAATGTCTCTTTCTCCCTTGAGTCAAGTCTTTTATTAGCAGGTGCTTTAAGAGCCTAGGTTTTGTCCCCCCTACCCGCCAGGATGAAGTGACTGACTGGTATGCTAAAAATTGCAAGGGGGCCAAATTTTCAAGACTTGGATTTCAGACTTAGCAAGTTTCTGTAATGAGGCCCCTGGTGTCTTATATCTAATATCTCTACAAGGGCCAGAGGGCAAACTGACATATTGAAGCGCATCAGACTCAGATATGAATTTTAAAAAAAGGTGTTCAGATGTTCATCTTCAGAGATCTTACTTTTTACAACATCATGGCAGAAGAAATTATGCTTGCAAAGTCAGTGTCTTTTTTTAAATTCACCACTCACTTTTGTAGACTTGCTTTTAGGTAGTTCCAGCCCTCATGTTTAATCCTGTTGTTTGCTCTAAGCTTTGTAAAGCACTTTGTTAACTGTTTTTAGCGAAGCGCTATATAAAGAACGTTTATTATTGTTCAGGGTCAGGGGGTCTGAATTGCTTCCCAGGATGCATTAGGCGCAAGGCAGACTCTCTAAACACACTTCCAGTCTATAGAAGGACAATCATTCACATTTACACCTATTACAAGTTTTTAGTTTCCAATATGATCAGGTAATACACCAATACAAACTCCATCTGATGTGTTTCACCCAAAAAAGTAGTTGTGCACATGAAAACTATATTGTCTTTTGAAAGGAAAAAGTTTAAAGGAATATTTCAAAATTTTGAAAAATGAACTGAATATGAACATGAAGCTACAGCCAGCAGCTGGTTACTTTAGCTTTGCATTAAGACATGGGAAAAACATCTAGTCTGACTTTGTCCAAAGGTAACAAAATCCCCATACAATGCCTCTAAAGCCCACAAATTAACACGTTCTATCTTGTTTTTTTAAATTATACTCAAAGTGTAAAAATGGTAATTTACCTTTTTAAGGGTTTACAATCATATTTAACTTTGAATAAACAAGATAAAAAAGTGTTAATTTATGACCTTTAGAGGTGCTAGTAGGCAGATTTGGTTACCTTTGGACAGAGCCAGGCTAGCTGTTTCCCCCTGTTTCCAGTCTTTATGCTAAGCTAAGCTAAAACGGCTGCTGGCTCCAACTTGATCCTGACATCTGTTTTTCTACATGAGAAATGGGTTGATGTAAATGTGTGGTCTGTAAAAGGAAATCCATGCAGAGTGATAAAACAATGATGTAGGGTCAAAAAATGACAGACTGACGATGCAACACAAAATGTTTGCCATCTGCGAGACAATTTCTTTGCTTACACTGCAGAACCAGACCACCTCCACATAAATAAAAATAAACCATCCACTTGATATTAAAATTTTCAGACAAATCTATGACAGGTCTGCCCTTTTCTCAATGGAGAGCTGAGCTCCAGTTCCAACACTGGCCTTGCTACTCCCACGGCTGAGCGGTCTGGTCTGGCCTGCACCTCCTCCCTTCCCAGCCTCCTCCATACTCCCACAGGCATCAGACCACAACCACAGGGAATGTCTCTCATCCTTTCTCTTGAAACCTACTCACTGTCTGCCCTCTGCCCTCTATCTGTGCCAGCATGAGTTATTCTGTCTTTGAGGAGGTGCTTATATGCTGTTACGGGAAAATCATTTTTATGATGCAGAGAGCTCCAGCGGATCGATCACACAGTGATCTTGACTAGTTGTTCTTAATACGCCTACAGGAATGCCAGGACTATGAGGCACAAAAACAACAGGTCAGACAGTAGGGCAAAACTCAATATACAAAACATCATTTCAGAATCTTAAATCCACTCATGCAAACATTCTTCAGTAAACAGCAACTTTGACTGTTGACAGTGGAGAGAAAAGCTAAAACAAAGAGAAACAAGAATGATGAAAGATGAAAACCAAATGACAGATTGATATATAGGCAGTGAGATAGCCACACAAAAGATTAGTTTCATACTTTCCCTGAGATGGTGTTTGTTTTACGATTTCAATACTACGTCCTCATTCTTCTGTGAAAAGTGAAAATAATCACAGACATTATGATTGAGCACGAGGGTGAGGAAAATAAGGTCAGATTTAAAGGGCTGTTATGATAACACAAGTGAAAAACAGTATTTACATTATTATCCAAACAGAAGGAGAAGTTACTGGAAGGTCTGCTATTTCTGGGGCCCTCTTGCGGCAAATATCTCAAAGAGGATATTTCTGCTCGGCATGTGAGGGCCTCACTGACCCTGAAACACATTAATCCTCCACTCTCCCCACATCCCTTTTTTGTCTCTTACTTTAATTGCCTCCCATTTCTGTAGGATGTGGTGTTATGTTGCAGACAGATGCTCACTCTCAGCCTAATTGAGTTTATCCGTGATGACTCAGTGGAGGGGAACTCCTCATTTGGGGACAAGACTGTGGGAATTGGCAAGAGCTCCCCATGGTGGTGGTAAAATCAGGAGATTTCTCACTAAGCAGCTCCTTTTGAGCTATAACACTGATGATAGCAGCCCATTCAGATGTTCTCTGTGGCCTTGAAATGAAGCAGACAGGAGGCTGAGAAGTGCCGTCTTGCTCTGATCTCCTCCAGCTTCCTATCACTCTGCCGCTGCTGTGCCAAAGACAAGGCGATGTGTGCCTCCTCCAAAAAAGGCAGAAACATTTAGGCAGGGGCGCACATCCTTAACCCGGCCCATCCTGTCCCTTGCAGGTCTGCTCAACAAAGACCAGACACATTCAGTTTGTACCTCGCAGGGTCTGCTTTATAACAGGTCACTGTGTTGCTGCAGCACTCACAGCACTAAGGATGCAGCTCAGAAGAGAGGCCTCCACTTAACAAACTGTACCCAACAGTGTTTAGAGAGGGCTTTCACTGCAATGCACATCTCATCCCTGATGGATGATGATGACTAAGACTGGGCTCTTATGCCAGTTTGCATTACAGTCAGGGATTTACACACACTCAGACACACATACACACAAGTGTTACATTCCTAAATGAAGCAACCGCGGTCAGGAAGTTTAAGAACCCTTCATGATACTCTTGTACGGGGCACAAAATGATCAGATATATCTTCTTGTACCTTGTTGAAAACAGAATTCTGTCACTATAGGCACAAGAAACCACAGGCCATGCCTTTGTAAAGTGTTAAAGTTTTTCTTAAAATAAATCTTTTTGTTTAAATTAACCAGGCAGCTAACATGCAGTTAACCTGTAACTCACCGGAGTGCCCCAAAGTTTAAATGCTTTTGAAAAGTAAACTGTCATCCTTACCTGGCGAACAAGGCTGTTGGTTGTGGTGTCGGAGGAGGTGCTGCCATCTGAACCTTTAAATTGACTTTTTCTTCGAGCTCCTTTGCCATAAGACTACAGAAAACCAAAAGGGAAAGAGTTAAATTGTAAAAGAAAAAGAAAAGAGGTTCTCATCTTCTTCAACCTATTTCAATACAATACATGTATGCCTATACATTGAAACTGTTTTTTTGTATGCTGTTATTGTAAAGTATATCCATACTGGTCATGAAAAGATCTCTCCCCAACATGATTTCAATGTAAGAAGAGACAATGGATAAACTTCAATGTGTATATCTTTCAACTCCGGCTGCAACTAATGACTGTTTTCATTATCGATTAAATAGTTTGGGCTACAAAATATCAGAAAATAGTAAGAAGAGCCCATTGCAGTTACCTAAGAGTCCAGGGTGATCAAAAGTCTTGTTTTATCTGACCAACAATCCAAAACACAAAGAGAAGCCACAAATACTAAAAATCTGCAACCAGAGAATATTTTGTTTGAAAAATGACATGGACAATTTAAAGCTGCAAAAGTCAGTCAATTAATCGTTTGATTGATAGATTGTAAAGTAATTGGCAACATTTTTAATTTTTTTAAACAAAAATGCAAAAAAAATGCAGCCTCTAGAATCTATGTTTACTATCATAGTAAACTGAATATCTTGGGTCGTGAACTGTTGGACAAAACAAGATTTTTGTTGACATTAACCCTGTTCTACTACAAGGGTGCAAAAGCGTGCACTGCAGCCTTAGCTTAAAGTGGAAAGGGACAACTTTCCCCCAAGCACTTCAAAGTAATATTATTGTTGGTCCCCACTGTCACAAACACAACCGGTGGTTGGTAGCTGCTGCCAACAACACAGGACAAAAGCGAGAGTTTATTTATTAATTTAGTCTATAATGGAGACATGAGAGCAGATTGAAATAGTGCCAGTCAGCCTTCACTTTCCCAGGAGATTTTGTGCCAGGTGGCAGACCAAATTGCATTGTAAATGCAATGTTTATAGGGAATCCATCTAAACGCCAATGGTATTCTATGGCATTGCACAATCAACTTTTACTTCATAATGATATGTTTAAGTAAAAAGCATCTTTATTGCCAGTTTAATATTTTGTACCCTCAGTTGAAATTTGAATAATAAATACCAAGCACAAGGTGATAGGTCTTAGGTGGGCGTCCATGCGCACCTTCCATTCTAGTTCATGTACTGTATGTGTGGCAGTGCAACATGAAAAGGACTGTGGGAAGGTGATCAGCATGAGTGTTGGTGATTATTTATTCTCTCAGCCAGTCACATCACTGGTCTCATGCTGTAGCTCTGAAACACTGTGCTAATTACAGTCAAGACATAATCACACATACGCAAAATTAACATTGGTGAATAGTTGCCTCCCATTCACTTCAATTCTATGAATGTGAAGGAGCGAATCAAACATTCTCTTCCTGTGGCAAAGAAAATTTGCATTTTGGCTTCATGAGGGGTTCAACTTCGGTGAAGTTTGAGCAGTGAAGTATGGTTGACCCCTCAAACAGTTTACAAACCAAACCAGCACTTTGATTCGTCACATTCTCCAATGCCCATCGGCACCGGCCAATTTGTGTGCATTTGCTATATGTGTCACTGTGCCCTTAAACATGATAAAGACAGGTCAGCATACACAAAGCTTTACCTCAGAAAATGCCTGGATTGTTCGGTGTGTCATGACATGAACACACATTATTGCACCAATCAGGTGTAATAATGCTAGAAATAAAAAATAAAGCCATTGATTTGGTGAAATTGTCATATGATTGGATATGGGCCAATCGCTATTGAAGAAATAATTCTAATGTATCTCACCTGATACATGGTCACATAGTTTAATAATTATTGTTGCACAACAGCTTGTAAACCAAACAGTTAATGTACATATTGAGAAAATTATCTGCAGATGTTTACAACCCTTAAACTATTTTTAAGTAACCAAATAGTTACAAATTATTTTTTTGTCACACACTAATCAAACAATGGACTAAGTGTTTCATCTTTACTTCCAATGCTAATCTTTTTTTTAGTACAAACCTCCCTCTTTTTAGAGTAAAGACACTGAAAACCTTTGGAGATATCTACTTGATTTGTAGAAGCCTTATAGAGCTTCAGCTAAACTTGAAAATGCTTTAAAAAGTTTTTTTCAAAGGAGGACTGTAGATTTCTCCCACGTCTCTAATCATCAATGTATTATTGTTATTATAGTGCACTAAAACTAAACTAAAACATTTTCGAGTTAATTGCCTTCACAAAGTGTTGCGCTAGTACTGTAATACCTATTCTGAACTTCTTAAATCTTACTCCTCACAAATCCCCCCATAGTTTAATACAAATTAATACTGAAACTACTAAAAACTAAACATTTTAATTAATAAAAACTAAACCGAAATGTGAAAACCCACTCTGGAAACTAAATGAAACTAAACTGAATTGAAAACAAAAATTAAAAATGAATACACCCCAAACAAAAACTGTTCCGATGTACATATAGGCATGTGAGTATTGTATTATTGCCATTTTAGTGTAGACATATATAGAACCTGAACCTGTTAGTTCAATTAGTTAAGTAACTTATGGCATTCAATATTTTTATTTTAAGTGTAATATTATGACAGGTGTCATAAAAATGATGGCAATAATGTGGGTGGTCTCAAATATGCAAACTGACATGGTGAGGGGCTGGAAAAGTAATACAATCAGCTCAAGCTCATACAGCATGTGTTGCTAGTAGCAACTGAAAAAAACTGAAAAATCGTTTCAAATCTGCCTTTTATTCCAGCCTGTTCCCCCCTGGGACATGCTAATCATGCATATAAAAAGAGAGAGAGAAAGAGAGCTATTCTGACTGTTTCTTATAGGAGCTGGTCATGTAGAACAGTTTAAGCTGCCCAGAGAGAGTCTGAAGGAACAGGATGAGGTTTAATTATCCCCAGTAAGCCAAAAACAGAAATATGTTGAACAAATACACTTTGCTGCATGATAAATATAATGTATAATCCACTCAACAATATTTTACCTGAGGGTTTCTTGCCATCCTGTATTGGCAGTGCTGTAGCCTACTTTGTTGATATTTAGGTCATATCTAATTCTAGCTACTCCACAACATTTCAGAGGGAAATTGTTACCTTATTCGTTATTGATACCTGTCACAACATCAGTAATAGGCTATAACAATGAAAAGGAGAAAGCCTATGACTTTTGATACCTTGGCGTTAGCGTAAATTTCGCTGACAGGTAGCCCAAGTAAGGACTTTTACTTGTACATTTTACATGGTGGTATCACTACCTTTATTTAGATTAAGCATACTTCTTCCACCACTGGACTAAAATGGTTTAACGTGGAAACGTAACGTTAAATAAAGTCCAGAAAATGTCACTAATGACTCAAATGTTTAAATTATCTAGTATATTATTAGTTTATAAGCCTATGACTAGTAAACTAAATTAAGACCAGATATAATATGTTGAGACACCAACCTGACATCCACTTATATAAAGATAACAGCGTCGAAGAAATGTTTGATTAAAATCGACCGTTAAAAATTAAAAAACAAAACTGGCACGCACGAGGTGAGTTCCTCGCGGCTTACGTAATCAAAACTTAATTTACGTTAAGCTAACAGCAACCAATCGGCGCGAGGAAGCGGACAGGTTCAGGGCAGGTGAGCTAAAGTTGGCCCGACCTTTAGCATGCTAACTTTCGTGAACTATAACAAGCTATTAAATGGAGGGGAAAAATGTAGGTGTCATTTAAATTTAATTAACTTACTTGTAACATCGGATGTTCCAGCGAGTCCATGTGTTTGTCCAGAGGTGTTGCTGCTCTTGTTTTTGGAGTATTATTTACGACCATTAGCCTACATCATTCGATAAAAGTATATATTCAACGATACCTCTCGGCTTGGACAGATGCCACAGCTGTGATAAAAGCTAAAGCGCATTTTTTTTTAAACCTAGGAACCGGTTAATGCAAGAAGAAACGAGGCACTGCTGCTGCTAAGCTGCCACCGACAATCTTAAAGTTTGAGACAGGAGAGTCAAAAGGAGGAGCTTGAGCGGAAGAGGTTTGTGAAGCAGTTTTCCTCTAGTTCATGGCGATGATTTCAATTCTCGGATATTATAGCCTTCAGCATCACAGAGCCTCCTCATCAGTGCCCTCCTACCCACACTGGCTGAGAGCTCTCCTGCTCTATGCGCCCTCATCCAACGCCAACACCTCTGCCTTCCCACAGCACCAAAAGATGAAGATGAATAACAGCTTTCAAGCTGAAAATATGACTGAAAATAAAATGTATGGGTTTCACAGCCTTTTTACCTTACTTGTATAAGGTAACGGTACTTTTCCAATGTGGCATTTGTGCTTTTACTTAAGTAAAGCATCTGAGTACTTCTTCCATCACTGCAAGAATTCAAAAAAAATCTCAAAGTGAGGCTGTTGCCAAATCATTGTCTGTGATTGATCGCAGACTTTGAACTCAAATGAAAACATATCATTGGCAAGAAGGCAGAATAATCTTATGCTGTGGTGCAAAAATAAATTAAGGTGACAGTTAGATGGTCCCTACATTACTGGGCCTGATTTTCTTTGGCATTTAACAGAAGGAAATCTGGGACACTTATGAATGGAGCTATTGTTAAAATTAAAAACACTTGTGCTTTTCCTGCTACAAGAAGTCAAAAATGTCTGCTGTGATTTCTGTGAAAGGGTCTACAGGGAATGAGGAACAGCTGAGAGAACGGATGAGCAGGTCTGGTGATAACTGAAGCGGGGATACTATTAACGAGCAAATCAGGATTTCAGGAGCAGCAACCAGGAAACACTTTTTTCTGTCAACCAACTAATCAGTAAAGTGAAACGTTTCAGCTCCAGATTTAAGTGGGACATTTGCAATGATAGAGGATTTTCCCTGTAGCCGTTTATACATGTTCAGGTGAATTCTCTACATGGAAAGGTACTGCATTTAAAGTGCCATGACTCCATCTGTCATTCAGTCTTCATAGTTCTGTAGAGCTAAGAACATGCTGTGATGCACAGCTCTGTAGTATATTCAGTGAGAATGAGACCATTCAAATCATTTACTACAGCTGAAGGTAACCCCGTCCTCCTCAGACTAGGTTTTAACCACAGACTGCTTTAAAGTTTTGTTATTCATTATTGCCCTCTAGTGGGTTTGTGTGCTTTTGCATTTTTAAAAGACCCCTCCACTGATTTTACACATCAAAGTCAGTTCACTAGAAGTGGTTATTTCTACTCGCCCTGTGAAAACAGTTGTATAATTTCCTTGGTGGCTCTCTAAAGTCAGAAAAAAACCCATATGATGTCATTGTGATATCATCAGGGTGGCTTGGAGGAAATTTTTTAACAGAAAGCCAACCTTACAGACTCCGTGGAGTTTGAAATTGTGGACAAGTACCAGGGACAGATGGTCTCGTAATGCGGTATGGGAAATGTAGGATCCAATGGGCCTGTCATGTTTGTTGGACAATATATTGTATTGTATATTGTATTATTATTTAAAAAATAATAATATTATTATTTAAGAAAATATCAAAACATCCTAAATAAATAAAGTATAAATCAAATAAAACCACACAACCCAATACAATAAAATAAATAAAACGGACTCTCAGGCTCTGTTCACAACAATTGAACCTAAATAAATGTTAAACATTTGTCACAGGACCCAGCCATTCCTTAAAAAAACAATTAACTGCCAATCCAGTTACTCAATGGTTAGAAGCAGCGTGACCAGAAATAACATGTCCTATTTTAGGTTTTACTGTTCAGTCTGCTTTGGCGCTGCACCCAAGTCTTATTGGGAAAGCCCTGATGTTTATTGTCAGATCATGTTGGCTAAAATGTTGGTGACATTTTCATGCAAACAAACACACATGTCAACACAAAAGACAATATATTGAGGTCAGTAAAAAATGATTGAGGTAAGTTGATAATATAAGTGTGACAGGTCCGGGAACCAGTGTTTTTGAAAGTTTAACCCTATATAGGTTAAAAAGACATTTCAGCCTCTGCTGCTCGGACTAAATTTATGGAGTATCCTTTTAAACTAGAGATTTAATGGCACAAGTACACCCAGCTGGGCAGCAGGGTTTTTTTTAGAAATGTAATAAAGACACTCACTTGAACTTAAGATTGTTGCTTTCCATTAAAAAAAAACACTATGCATTTGAAATGAAGTCCTGTGATTGTGAATACAACTAAAATGTCACAATACCAATTCATATACAGAAAATTGATCCCATGTGGCTTGTGTGATAACAATAACAGGTGCAGAGGATTTATTTTCGGCCGGATTCTTCCTAATCAAAGGGGAAACACTTTTATATTTCCTGTTTTATCTCTCTCTCTTAGCTTTTCCTATTGTTTCTGTGTGTTCTGCTGCCCTGATGACCCCCGGAAGCTGAACTCTTCTTCTGACAAGTCTCTGATGAGCAAGTGAGGATACTCAGTGTTCACACCAGAATGGCCCAGATAAAGAGCCCTTCCTTCCTCCATCCTGGCAGCAGTTGCCTTGAAAAGGCGCACACATGCCAAAACATGCCTCTTCGGTGCAAAAGAGCTGATTTACACACAAACCAGTAGGCCTGAAGCTTTCCTGGAATGCCAAAGGGATTGAAAGAAACAGCAAAAATGCTAGAATAAGAGAAAATGCAATGGACTTCCAGCTATTGTTTGAACATTACTCGGGAAGTCACAATAAATGGTGTCAGCTTTTTCTGACGTGATAGCCAAATAATCTCATGACACTGTCAATATAACTGACTTTGCACATAGTTCGCTTAGAATGGCAAACACCATGCAACTAATCCCTAACACAAACAAGACAAGTGCTTGACAGCTGTTTGTTCCAATTTTACAGAAATATGTTAATGCTTAGAGCACCAGAATGTAATCACAACAAGCTGATTAAAAAGACCAAAAAAATCTTTTCTTAAGCCCACTCATTCTTTCAATATCACAAATCCAATTTTATGTACAAATAAGTTGATTTACTGCGTTTAATTTATCTCGTTGTGCTGATGTATTCATCACATTCTCTTCTTCCTCCACCTCCTTTTCAAGGCCCTCTCTGGCCGGTGAAAAGCGTGTGTGCTGTGTGGGCCGAATCGCTCCGGAGTTTCTGTCTTGTACAGCGAGCATTAGTCACCCAGGTTGGTGGATGAAGAGAACAAGTGGCTCAGGTGGGTGGAAGCGCCCTCATATTGGATCACAGAGAGGCCTCAAAAACAAAGAACAATGCCTCTGAGATGAGAAGCTGAAAGAGAGCAGCTTTTCTCCAAACAGGGCTTCAAAAATAAATGCATTTCAGAGCAGCTTATGCCTAACACAGAGGTATTAGTCCTTTCTTTGCTTATTATTAAGCCAATAAGGTTTTGTATATTTATAAGTTCAAATCAAGGTAATTGCTTCCTTATGATTCCATTATTTTTTAACAATTTCTTAGGAAGTTTCCTGGAAAACAGAATGAGGTTTGGTACACATAACAGGGAAAATATAAATTTCCTTCAAATAATGTACTGTATGTGTTGTATAGGAGGTCTGTTTGTGGAAGGGCAATCAGTGTCCATTTATATGGATTAATTAATTGGAATTGAAACTCTCGAGTGTCTTTATAATTAGTTTAAATTTCACATTTTAAAGGACACATCTTGGAAATTACAGGCCTGTAAAAAAGTGTTAACCAATTCAATATATAATGTAAGACAAATGTATCAAAAACCCATATGGAATAAATGACCTCTTTAATTACACATCCTTCTGTCTGTATAAAGACACCAACATAAAATACATAAAAACCAAAACAAACAGATTTGCTTTATATTCTGCTGGTGAGAAATTACTTAAAAATCAAATGATATGAGTGTTTGAGGCAACGTTAATATTTCAATCGTACCTGATCCTTCCAAATAAGGTCGTTAGAGTTTGAAGTACAGTAAACCATCATAACTAACATACAAAAATAAATCAAAGTATAAAAAAGAGAGGATTCATACAGCTAGCGTACATTTATCATCCAGTGCGGAGACTACAAGAACATACTCACTCGTTAACCACTGATGACTTGTTAAAACATCCTGGTTTGCAACACTTGCTTGTGTAAACAGCAGGAGATGATAAACAAGTCAATGAAAACTTCAAAAAATAAAGCACTAGGAAACAACTTTGCTTAAGCTTGACCCGGTTTGCAGAGATCCATCATGCACGCTGCATTTATAATTTGAGTTCATGTTCAAAGAGTGCGAGGAGCAGGAGACAGGCCCAACCCATCAATAGGCCGAGGTTCTGAAGGAGAAACATGAGGCACGGTCTGTGGGTCTTTACTCGATTCATCTCTGGAAGCTGAAAAAGGGAAAGAAATGAATAGTAAAACTAAATTATAGACAATTTAGACAGAAATATTAGTTAGAAAGAGGTTTTATTTTCAAAGAAAAGTCTGAAAAAAAATCAGGATTTTTGTTTTTGCCAAGACCACAACCAACAATGCGGTAGTCCATCTCCCAATACTTATTAATGACTTTACACACTGAATATTGAATAGTTTCATTCTTCTAAAAAGGCTAAATGGGTTCCTAAAACAGCTTGGCACTGTAGTTTTTATGAAACTTTACGAATATGAATAAAAAGAGTATTTATTGGAGCTGCTTTCAGCTGCACATTAGTGCACATTTGATGCTCTTGTGCAGAGTAGACCTACTCCTGCCACCTCATCACATGAGCTCTAGTATCCCTTGATCGTACTCCTTTGATGGGATGTTGTCATCCATTGTTCGATGGTATTTTACTTTTTAGCATGTTTTCAGTCATCAGCCAAGTTTATATTTGTGCTATTATCTGACATTTATCTACCTACCATTTGCAACATTTGACTGTGGTTTGTGAGAAACTGAAACATGTCCTGAGGAGTCAGACCACCATAGTTAGAAGGTTATTGTGTCACCAAATACACTAAAGATCAGCATAAGTAATGTGTATTATATTATAATGTAATTCTTGTGTTTTTATATTCCTCCTAGATTCAAATATGTCGAGCATATACAGTATGTATTATCAATCTTGTACCCCCTGGAAAGTGAAGAAATAAGTATACCTGGTTGGGAATCACTTCTCTAGTGAGTTTTCACATCAGCTGAATGCTGTATGTTGGACCGACTCAAAATAGAGTACCACTCTCATGGTCATATCAAAGGAACATGGCACCCAGTGCAACAGTGTGGCTCACCGATGTGTTTTTAGTAATTTTTGGAGGTCTTATGACACAGGGAAATAAATAAATCAGGATGAATTCATTGTTGGTTTTGGTTTTTGGTCTTTTCATGGGATTCGTTTGCAAGAAGAGAAATGTATAATCTCACCAGCCTTGTCCCTTACCATTTCTACCAGTGATAAATAGAGGAAAATCCCAGCAGTAACAGTGAAGATCCACTGCTGCACTTCCAACTCTGAGGAAACAAACAGTCCGATGTAGAGGCCCATGAAGGCCGTCAGGGCACTGAGAAAGTTCATTAGCACAGCAGTCTTCACTGAGAGTCCAGAGCTGAGCAACACTGCAAAGTCCCCTTTGAGACAGAAAGCAGAAAAGATAAGTCGTCAGTCAAGCAGAGTGTTTCCTGGCCTCAGCTAACAAAAAAAACAACAAGTCTTCCCAAAGTAAGTACCGTGACTTCTCACCCATCTCATGCGGGATCTCGTGACACAGGATGGCCACGGTGGTCGCCATGCCAGTCTCAGCTGAAGAGGAGAAGGCCGCCCCAACAACCAGGCCATCGGCAAAGTTATGAAGGCTGTCTCCCACGATTACCATCACAGCCAGCAGGGGAACCCCTTGTCCTGGGAACACAAAGGGGAGCCTGTGTCGTTACAGCTCATCCTCAGACCGTGACAATTAATCTGCCATGCCAGGCGACTAATTAAAAAGTGCATCACATTCAAGTGTGTTGTGCAGCTGGTATTGAGGGTGCTCACTCTGATGTGAAGGCCTCCTTGTGTCTGCGAGTTCAGGAGATACTTCTGTACACTCCAAGTCATCCACTGGTCCCTGTAGGATGCAGATAGTTAATGACAGCACAGATATAACTTTCCTAACCTTTAGTTCTAATTTGAGAAATTAAGAAATGGTCGAATAAAGGGAGCTGGATGAGACAAATTCACCAAAACCGGATATTTTTATAGAACAAGAGTGATTGTAAAATAGGTCCCAGTCTGTGGTTTACAAAAACAGGCTTGACCCGTCTCTGTGTCCGAAATGTTCTACTTTTAAAGTACATGTTGAACTGTACATGAATCAACACAAACATGAAGTGTGTTCTGAATGATTCAGTACTTCTCATTCTCCAACATCCTACATGCCCTGTTCCTTCACTCCCCTCCCACACCACTCTTCATCGCCTGTTATATAAGAGCAGCACAGGAAAATTGATTTTAAGTGAATTTCACTCAGTGTTTTGAAATGTGAACATGGATTCAGTGGATTCATACCATCTCTGACATTCAGTATGTGCGGTGAGATTTTTTTAAATTTTTATTTTGACTATTTGATCGATTATTTCCATTGTCACATCAGTTTTATGCTGTTGTATATGGTCTGTGTGCAAATAAAAACGTCCAAAATCGTGCTTGTCAACAGTGGCCTCTTGCAAAACTCCACTGTTTATAACAAGTGCATCAGTGCTTTACTAATGCTTGGATGGAGGAGTACTGTGGGAGTGAAGCATCGACGGGGAGATTAAACAATGTTGAGTTAAATAACTCTACAGTGGTACAGCACAGTCAACAAAATATTTACCCAATGTGTTAACTTAGCTGCTACCACATATTTGTGAGGAAAGTAAACACAAAAAAGATGACAAATTACCAGTAATGTGATGCTGAACTTATTGAGACGGATAAATTACAAGCTACAATAAGCCGAATGCACAGGATATGGCTCCACTATCGACACAACGTGTTTGTGAAAATGTTGTGAAAACTAATCAGCGAGAAAGAGAATTTTAGAAGGCTAAATGAAATGGATAGATGGTTGAAACATCCAGCTTCTGCCATTCCAAGTAGTAGTATGAATGCAAATTTGACCAATACTGTGGAAAATAAAAGAGGGCTTAATCATCTACAATTACAGGATTACTATGTCTTGTATAAAATTTACAGAATAAGTGTAACAATATCCATTTTATATCAACAATAATGTGGAAACATTACACCTTAAATGTTTATATTTTTCTCTCTTCTAGGCACTTGATATTTGGCCCTCTTTTAATATACTGTTTAAGTTCTAGGAACTGCCTTGTCATGTTCCCAATGTCTCCCTGTGTGGGTGATGACTGGAATGAGGTTTTCCAGCTAAGAACACAAATAAAAAAAACATAATAGTTCAGTCTGGGTAGTGATGAGACTCACCAGCTGTATGGTGGAGATGGACTTGCCCCTCTGTGACTGACCGTTGCAGTTGAGCTCTAAAGGAAGGTTGCTAGAATGACCCTGCAGACAAAAGAAAGTCATGAGGTCTCTGTTGCTCAACAATCAGCTCTGCAAAGTTCAGACTGAGCACAAACTTGCTTGTTCATTGGAAACTCTAAAAATGTTCAGCACCTTCCTCTGGACACACTATGGTTTCAGTTGTCTTTGTGTCATTAAATTGATAAGGGCTACAAAAACTAAACTCTTACATGGCCATGAGAAGGGAGAAAAAACGAAAAGATCCTTTCAATAAGGAAAAAGCCGTAAATCCCTGCGATCATTCCCAGAATCTTCCACAGATACTCCTTTCCTTCTGTAAAGTGTTCGTCATCATGACTGTGAGTGTCATCGTGGAGGCCAAGGATCTCCAAAGGAGACAAAGAGGAAAACAATTAGACCTTTACTCCAGAGTCAACAGAGAGTATCTTTACACGTGTGGTGCCTGACTCACAGTTACAGAGGATGGTGCAGTGGCTCTGTGTCCTATACCTGTGGTATGAGGTGCAGGAGTGCATCTCCTGAGAGGGTTCCCACTGCCAGGCCCACAAAGAGCTGCAGGATGAGTGCGTAGGTCTCCTGGCAGGAGTTGAAGAAGATCAGACAGATACCGAGCATGGAGCCCAACGTGATGAGCAGGACAGCAGCCGTGCTGTAGCCATACTCTGCAGGGAGGAGTTTCAAGATTAGACACATAGACAAAATATTAAGATTAAAGATAGTAGAGCTGATCATAATACAAGATAAAATAAGGATAACCCCATGGAACTCAGGCTTACAAGGACAACATTTTATCTTGTCATGGTGTTTGTAGCTCTTATTGGGGATGTCCCTGCGTTTAGTTTTTTTTTGTCTTTTATAATACTTGAATTTTGTAAGTAATTAAAATAAACCAAAGACGTCATAGCTTATTGCACTGGTATGTGACTCTCCCAGAATTATGGTAAACTCAATCAATTTGCCCCTTTGTTCCTACTTAGTACTTCAATCAATAACCACCTAAAACAAAAATATTTACAGGAAAAGGTCCTCCTCAATTTAATCATAAATAAGTCATAAATCAATAGCTGATTGCATTTATTAGTGACTGTAGGGTGTAGAGGGAAACCATGAGGTAAAATGTCTTACTCTCGAGAGCAGTGGGCAGAGGTCCTCTTTTTTTTTGTTCTGCAGACTCACAGGCATTGCCTAGCAACTGCTGAATGATGGCTGGGCAAATTTGTCTGAAGTGCTCCTTGGAAATTGGCAAATGAGGATTCAGAGCAAAAATATCCACCAGCTGATTGGCTGAAAAACATACCTGATTAGATTGAAAGGAACAGACAGATTTGTTTGATGAGGAGAAGGCTCTTCAAATCAAGCCTCACACTGCCTGCATGCAGTTTGCAGCAATGTTATCATGATTCTCAGTTCAGAATATAATAATAATAACAGTTGCCCCAGCCTCACCTCTGCCCAGTCCCGGCTTATTCCTCCAGTTTCATGGTTGCAACCATCCTGCAGACGCCTGGGCCCTTTCTGTGAACTCCCTGTGAGGCTCCGCCTCTTCCTGTGGGGAGGATGCGCTGCTCCTTCCCATCCTACTCCCAGCTGATGAAGCAACTCCTCTAAGTCTAAGCAAAGAAATCACTGCATCATGATACAGTGCAACATGTAAGATTCAACCAAATAAATTGATTAAATACAACTTTATGCAAATTAAAAATAGAGCAAAAGAAAAGCTCATTAAATAGACAAAAACTCAGATTAATAGTTGTAACCAGTATTAAAGTTCAATAGGGCTCTAAGATTCTTGATTGAACTTGAAGATCGCCTATATTTAATATCGAATTTGACCTTTTACACATAAGAGATGACTGTATTTTATTTTTAGAAGAACATTAAAAACTAATCTAGAGTGGAATTAGTCTTTTTTGCATGATGACTCATTTCCCCTGTTCAGTGGCAGTGAGAGAAAACACCTTGAAATGAGAACTGACCTAAAAATATATTGAAGAGTTAAAGCTGCTATAATCAATATTTTTACAATGATAATGGATCGAATGAACGTGTAATGTAAAGATGTCGCCTGTAGTGATGAACCCACTTACGAACTGACTCTGACGTTCCCCTCAGCTTTATGGATCTTTAGCTTCTTTCTGCCCATTGTTTCGGATTTACGACCCACATCTTAACTGTTTAGCAGTTACTATTTTTAGTTTAACTCATTACTGCTCTAGCAGCAAAAAGGTATTTTTCTTCAGGAGTTGGTAGAGACCAAAGCAGAGCTAAAAGACAGTGAATATTGGAGTTAAATTGTCAGTTGAGCTGAAACAAACCAAATAAATGCTAATGTTGCTCATTCTACAGAGGCAGTGTTTCAGCTACCTCTAGGAAAAACATCCCCTATTTAAAATGTAATTTAAGATGTTAGATTACCAAAAATTAAGATTGAATTGCAGTTTTTATGTAGCTGTGGTCAAGGAAGAATCTCTTAGGGCCACTTGATCAACAAAAGCGAAAGACAGACTGTTTAAATGTTCTTAACAAGTCAGCTGTGCTCTTGAACTTACCCATTATCTGGAGGTTACTTGTGCAATTTAGGGATTGAAAGATATAGTCAGTAAAGAAAGCAGGAGATGGGAGGTTCCTCCATCTGAAACAGTGGCCCTGCAGGATATGGGTGATGATGGCTGCGGCCAGTTTGGGCACTGAAGACATGCCAGCACCTGGATTTTCTTGCACTTTAACATCTTCAAGGATGCCAGCAGCATCAATACACTGTGGGATCAAATGTGAAATGATCATATCCGGATGTGCAACTGTCGAGACAGTACAGATCTCTCATAAAAAATTCTTACTTGCAAATCAGGTGAGGTATCTTGATTGGAAGGTTGGTAGTGCTGGTTGATGAGCTGCAGAATACTTTCAGTTTCGCTGGATGATAGAAAGCGACTGTCCTCGCCTGGGTGTAGATTGGTGAGGGCCAAAAGGTAGAACTGGTAGTTTCCAAATGAGGAGGAGGAGGAAGGGGAGGAAGAAGAGGCAGCATTTGACACACACAGGTCTTGTAAGTTAATTATGTAGTAGAGCAGAACAGTGGAGATCCGCTGGTACTCATCCTCATTGAGGTAAGCCTTCCCATCATCCTCTAGCACAGAGAGCGCTACATCTGGCGTCAGGCACTGCAACAAGAACGGGAACATACAAGAATAAGAGAACCATTTTAGGTTGATTTTAACGACATAAAGTTGTAAAATGGTATTAACATTTACATGTCAACAAGAGACAGAGAGAGCAAACTATCCAGCAAATAATGTGAAAAAGTAAAAAGTTGCTCTCTTAATTTCAATCAAGGCTTGACTCACGTAATCCTATTGCCAGCCCGCCTACACAAATATGTGAAGTACCTCTGACTGCACCCTATGAAGTTTATTATGTCAATCTGAGTGATGTCTAAAGCCACTCAGCTTGAATGCTACATAGGGGTGGAGGAGTTAAGCCTCCACATTCACTCACATTCCTGCATTTCTTGGAATAAGCAGGCAGGAATGGGATGAATACACAAAAAGTACTTAGCATATGGATGTAAAAGCTGCGCAGTTCATCATGTAGTGATATTTGTATGAAAACATTAAAAGTATAGGCCTTACCTTGTCACAGACGTCCTGGGATGTGCCAGTTCGTTCTGCACAGTGCACTGCCTGGAGGAGCTTGGAGATCAGGATACCGGTGTGGTTCTTTTGGAGCTGTGGCTTGTTGTCTGTATCCAGGGGCAGATCCAAGGCTGTGAGAGCCTCCTGCATGTACCCCCACTCCTGTCCTTTCACCTCCAGCACTCTCCCCAGTAGACAAAGAGGCAGCAGCAGCAAAGTGGGAGCACTGCTCCTTAAGTGCATGTTCCCTACCGAGGCCGTCCAACTTCCTCAAGCTCCCAGAACTGGCTTAGGACTTGAGACGACAAGGAGATGACGAAGAGGAAACACAAACAAGCAAAGTGAGAGAGAAATTTGAATCAAGGTGAACGAGAAGAGAGAAGGCTTCTAGAAAATAAGAGATGTGGGAGGCGTTAATAATAGGTACGCCTGGTCTAGTGGAGGACAAGAGGGCTTGTGGGCACCCCTCAGCTGAACCAGCTCTTCCAGTGCTGAAAGTTCAGCCAAAGCCAGGGCCCCTCAGTCCACAACAAAAGGATTAGTGCAGGCAAGTGAGAGAGCACAGGAACAAGGAGAAGGGGGCGTGAAAGGGGAGACAGAGAAAATAATTAGTATTGAGGAAAATTAGGGACTAGGGAAAAGCTATAATTAATGCCAAGCAGCGTCTCACACAGACAGAGATCCACGTCTAAAACAAAGCAGTTATCCTGTGTTGTTGTTGTTTAAATAGCACAGAGGCCACTGGAAATGCTGCAACTCTTCCGTTTCTAACTGAGTTGAAGAAAGTCTGAATGCTTTGTCAGTTTTCATAATGGTATAAATATTTGTTTCCTTTTTTAACAGCATCAAGAACAAGACAGGAGCTGGTGTAAGTGCATGTATGTAGTGTGTTGACTATGAGCCCGAGAGCTCCCCATACATAAAGCACTGGGGACGTTCAAATCAAAGGGTTTCTTATGCTCTATGATGTCTGAGTCATCAAAGATCAAGAGGACAAGTACAAGTACAAAACATGCCAAGCTTTCTTGCATCACTTTCCAACATCCTCCCACACTGTGCACCCTGCAGGTCAAACCGACCGAGCAATGAGAGGACAAACACTGCAGTAATACCTGAGATAGAATAGTTGAAAAAGCTTACCGGATGAACCAGGCCTACTGTTCTTCCCTCTGCTCCTCTAACTAGGTTTGTTTTCCTCCTTCGGTAGGATAAACAGAAGATCCAGTGATTGTTTGGGGAGAATTCTTGGGCATTGGTGCTGCTGATAAAACCCTCTTACAAGAAGTAAGAGTTGAGTAAGCTCCTGAGGATTAGCTTCGACCGCCTTAGAGGTCCATGGTTGCCATGGAGAACGCTGCCTGATGGGGGCTGGCCAGCTGCTGGTAGGGGTGACTGACTGGCTGATACCTGACAGAGTAATATTTTGAAAGTCTGCATTTATCATTTATCCTTGTTTACGTTTTAAATGGCCTTTTATATATGACTGACAATAATCTCTTCATATGCCTCACTTTTATCAACACAAGGTGCCAAATAATATAAAATTCATGCTGCTATTCCAACAAAAGCTGGTATGTAACGATTGCAGGAGACAGAAGCACATCAAAATACAAACAAGGAAACATTATTTGTATGTAGTTTGCAATCAAAAGTGAATTAAGTTGTAGGATTGTTCCCATTCAATAGAGAGAGGGGCTTATGTGTTCTAAGGTGTGTAAAATAAAGCATCAATGACATAAAAATGCTGGCCTCCCTTGATCACTTTGATGGATATCCTGTCACATGGGTAGTTAAGGTTGACCAAAGGACAACAATTCAGTGGAAATGTGTGTTTTGTTGTCAGGGGAAGGCAGGAAGCAACCATACCCATCTCACTCTTACTTAAGGGCCTGAGAGGCAGCAATGACAGCTTTGAAAAAACTCATCAAAAGATCCTCTTATCACTCCCGGTATGACAATATTGTATCTTTATATTGTTTGATATTGTTTTAGGTTTTAAATATTGCCTTTATTTTATATTTGCAGCGGCAGCGCTCAAGGGATGGCAATGTTGGTCTGTCACTGAGTTGGTTCTGGTCAGTCAGTTCATCACTTTGGTCCGGACTGATAAATCTCAGCCACTATCGGACAGATTGCTGTGAGGTTTTGTACAGATGGTGATCCCCTGACTTTTCATCTAGCATCACAAGCAGGACCAATTTTTCACTTGTGAAATATGTCATCATCTTTTAGCTCGATTAATGCCAAAATTTGAACAGACATGCGTTACTTTTATGATGTTCTCTTGCACCAACATGGGATTTACATTTTTGGTTCAGTGTGACATACCGCAGAAAATCGAGCATTGCGTTAGTTCTGGCTGGCCATGGAAGTCAAGCTCAGCTCACAATTTCAGCTCTGAAGCCAGCCCACATCAGCTGATGGTTCAGCTGATTCTCTCTATGCATTCAATTGGCAAAACTCATACATGGTGCACTATTTAAGCTGCTTTGACCTGCCTACTCTTCCTGCTTCCTCTGTAAGCTGCTTTGCAACCCACCTCAACCCCAGTTCCTCCTTTTTATGTTGTGTCTGACTTAATCGATGTAATTATTGTTATCATTGATGCCTGCTCTGTTCTCTACCTGGGGGTATTTGCTCCTCAGGCTTTCCACGTAGGCACGAGGAAGGGCAGGGGGCTCCCAGAACAGAGCCATACGACCAAATATAACTTTATGCAAATGGAAATCTAAATTTATTTGACTATAGTGGTCCTGACTGAACTACAGATTGTCAATTTTATCCAAACATTCAAGTCCCAATTCGGATGAATTATATAAACTCTGGTAATCCCCTGACTTTTCATCTACTGATACAGTGGAGACATTTCCACAAGCCTCAGCTGTACTTTGTGTTTAGTGCTAATTAGCTAATGTTAGCATGCCAACGGTAAGCTAAGATAGTGACCATTAAGCCTTATAACATCAACATCTTAGCTTTGTTACTATGAGCACGTTAGCATGCCAATGTTAGCATTTAGCTTGGCTTAGTTAATAGTGCCAGAATGTCATTGAATATAGTGATCGCCATCAAACCCCACCTCTGTTTCTTTAAATATTCTCATAAAAACAGTTTTTGTTACCTTTATGTCTCGATACATCATATCACTATTCTCTGTGATTCGTAGTGAAAGATTTTGCTGTGTTTTTGGACTATTAGAAGAAAACAGTGACTAAAAGAGGAAAATTCAGTTTTTATTGAACATCTATTTACAAGGTCATAAGCCAGAAAAAGATTGACGAACACGGAGAATCATAACAAGCAGCCTAGTTGAATCTGCCTAATTGCATTAATAAAACATCTTCATCTTTCTTGATTTCTAACTGGTGTTCTACAAATGTTCTTGGTTATGTTGATTGGTAAAAGTAAAAAATAATCTGTACACATTTCACAAATCATATAATTATGTAAATTTTCATTTCACCTAGTACAGCGACAGCGCGTGTATGAATTATTATATAATAATTATGAATAATTATCTCTGATCCAGTCCTTTTTATATGAAAAAACACTGCAGTATTTGTTTAAGAGTTCCCAGTAAGTACAGTGATCCAAACCAAAAAAAGAACATCTCTGATCATATCATTTTAAATTTTAATGGTGATGACTACCACTGATGTCTACGCTTGTTCATTCTGCTCTATGTTGGCCACAAGACCCTTGGTGTCTACAGGGGCTCGGAGTGGATTGTTGAAGTACAACTTGTTGTCAAAAGTGCTTTCTCCCAAGACAGGGGTGGATATCCGTTTACGGAAGAGGAGGAAGGCACCAAGTCCAGCTATGGCGATTACAACTAGTACTATAGCCACAGTGATGCCAGCAGACCCGTGAGAGGCTTCTTTAACAATGTGGGCTGTGGAAGAAAAATATACAGAAATATTAACAGTGATATAACTCAAGTTTAAAACATATTCAATATATATCTTCAATAAAATACCTTACCAACTGATGGTGGCTTTTCTGTAGGTGTAATAACTGAAAAAAGAGAATAAATACTCAATGTATGTGACTGATGGGTTAATTTAAAACTACATTACAGGTGATTAAACTTAGCCTACCTTTGGCTGTTTTGCAGACAAAAGACCTATATCTGTTGCAGTTGCTTGTACTCCACTGTCCTGTTTCAGAGCTGATGTCTACACATGAGTCTGACTTTGGCATCTCTGTTTTCCAGTTGGTGTAGTCCAAAACACTGTTATCAATCCACTTCCACTCACCTGAAAAAAATAAGCTCGTTACTATAATGACCAGAGCAGACACAGTAAACTTTTAGCTCCTGTCAATACATGAACGGCACAGTTCATGTATTGTCATTACAGTCACAGAGCTGAGCACCTGATTTTCCAAAAAAGTAAATACCCAACGATCTTTGAAAAACTCACCTCAGGTCTTTTCAGAATCTTCTAAGATTGTACTAACCATTTGAATAAATTTATTTGTTCAAACATATCCTTTTGATGGTTTGGATGCTTGCTACAGAAAAACCTAATTGTGGTTAGATTTACACTTTATATTTGTATTTTTAGTATCCTTCACTTTAGCGTAGCTTTGTAGTATGTAATTAGGACAGAGTTGATTTCTATATAAGTTGAAAAAAGGAAACTGCAAGAAAGTGAGGCTGAATTTAAGCCGTGCTCACCTTCATGAGTCTTATACAGGCCAAGCCAGAAGAACTTGGCTTCATCCTGTAGAATCTCCAGGTTCTGTTGTATGAACAGACCCTCCTGAGGGTCCTCAATACTCACCAGAGAAGCACCTGATAAACAGACACAATAGCACAATGTCAAGATTTTATCCACGTAAAATTAGAATCTATTAGAGGAAATTCCTCATGACATACCCATTTTTAGACATTCAACTGAGGCATGGGCCCACTTGTCCGTCACTGCGCTGTGAAAGGAATAACAATGACCTCTGAAAGGTATCCAGGATTTTTGCTTCTTTGGTTCAGGACAGTTTCCAGGGAGTTGAGGGGGCTCAGTGGGAGCTACATCTGAAAAAGATTGCATGGATAACCATCCATAGCTTTTGGATACGTGCAGTATATCGTGCAAGAGAACTAATAGAAGGATTGTCTGACCTGGCGACCTCTTGCAAAGGGAATAATAGGTGTTGGTACATGGTGCAGTCTTCCATTTTGTGTCCACATCCATATACACACAACCATAGTTGTTTTTAGGCTCATCTCTGCCCCATGTGGTATAAGACAGCAGCCAGTTATCGACCCACTTGTATCTCCCACCAGTCTTTAAAAAATAAATCATTACTTACATTAGGAAAAGTTCATACATGGCTAAAATGTCCATATCTCAATTTGAAATCCTGTTTGATTTAGTGGTATACAATAACAGGTTGGCCCTTTACCACATTGCTGTTGAGGCCAATCCACACAGGCTCGTTGTGTTTGGAAATCTGCAAGGTGATGTATGCCTGGCTTGCAGGATTCAGGATACTGGCCAAATCCGCATCGTCTGCTTGGCACTGCCTCCTCGCCTCATCCCATCTCATCTTCTGGGCAACCAGTTTGTAGGAGTCATTGCCAAATTTGTAGAAAGTCTTGGGTGATACAGTTGTGGGTGGGACTACAATCTGAGAATCTTTGTGAACAAGCAACAACAGAAGTCTTTAAGCTGAAAAACACACAATTTCAAAACTGACAATTTTGTCGGTATGCCTCATGATTATGTGGCCTTGCTTATATTTGACTCACCAAGGTTTCTTTTACAGATGAAGCCATGTTTTGAGTAACAGTCTTCCACCTTCCACAAACCCATTAATTTGGAGTTGCTGCCCACCATAATCACACAGTCAAACAACTATAAGGCAGAAATATATACTGTATATTAGTTTCCTTTTGTTGTAGCATTTTGAGAGGCCTGCTTTCTTTTTCAATGACAAAATACACATTGACAGGAGTCACAAGTCAAAAATGTGAAAGGAACAGTTCACCGAAAAAATTAAAATTCAGTCGTTATCTACTCACCCCCATGGAAAGTTAGTTTCTTGGTCCACGCATTCGAGCTTGTGCACCCACTTAAGACGGGGCGCGAACTAATGCATTTAGTTTGGTGGCTTTAAAAAAGGGTGTAAACAATGTTTTTTCAAGTTAATTTGCAATCTCGAGGCACCAGATACGTTGTAAGCCTTTTTTTTTTCTTTTTTTTTTTTATTTTCGGTTGTTTAGGAGATCCTGCTGTGAAGCTCCAGAAATGTTCTGTTGTTCTGTGGACTTTCCATCAGCATGGGGATAAGTAGATAATGACTGAATTTTCATTTTTGGGTCAAGTGTTCCTTTAAGAACCACTGATTTAATTTTTAGCAATACATTGTATTTTATAAGCTTTTCAAGTTTGTTTTTTTCATGTAAAATCTTAATCCTTACAGTAATAGTAACTTAAGTTATAAAATACATGTAGAGGAGTAAAAAGTACAATATTTCCCTCCCTAGTGGAGTATTGCAATAAGTAGCAGAAAATCAAGTACATTTACCTTGAATATTTTAGAAAGTACAATACTTTAACTGCCTTGTACTTCCTATGGGGACTTAATATTTCTTCCTGTCATGAAAGACAATGTAACGAACTGGTGTCATAGCTAGTCTATATTTTTGTGAATACTGTTTTGTTGTTACTGAACTAATTAATCTTTACATTACATTTTTGACTGAGAGATTTTGACTGAAAAAGATCTGAATATAGAAGTAGAAGTTGAAATAACCTCTTCCAAATATGAATAACGTCCATCAGGCCCTGTTGTTGGATGGCCTTTGGCCCAGTTGGTGTATGAAATGCCTTTGCCGTCGGTCCACACAAAGTGCATCTCCCAGTTGACATCATTCATGCCGATCCACAAATCGTCATTGTATCTGAGTGTCTGTGTTGTCAGGAATGCTAGAAGAAAAACAAAAGAAACAGTTATTATCTAACTCCCTTAAATTGTGATTTATTTACATGTTCTTACAGACAACCACAAAGGAAGTATATCGCTTACCTTGCTCTCTGTCGTTGAGGACAGAAACCAGATTTCCTCCCTGGTTTAAGCAGTACATCCTGGCATCCTGCCAGTTCTTCTTGTCATCTCCCAAAACAACTTTGTAGCACTGTGTAAACAAGAGAAATTTCCACTGTATGTTAAAAAACTAAGAAAGAAATGGTAGAAAACCAGTGTCCAATATGACTTTTTTGTTATTCCTTAAACAAATGAGGCACCCATCTGAGTCAACATCGAACTATTAACATAATCTTGG
>JBBPCS010000002.1:6707997-6718266 GCA_037974645.1 Hollardia meadi
TCACATATATCTGTTGTGTATTTTACACTAAGTACATCTGAGAATAGATAGATGATGAAGCATACTATGTAAAGTTTCAGCACTGTAGTGGAGTAAACTGTTGTATGCAGTTATATCATTACCTTTCCTTGGAAAGCTAGCCAGTCTGGTGCACATCCTCCCATAGGAACAGCGGTTGGTGCCATTGTTGAATTGACAAAGCTGTTGCTTCTTTTGCAAATCGAAGGTAGCTCTAAGCCACAGTTAATGTCATTCCAGTACCCTTTATGTGTTTACAGAGAACAATAGATAAACAACAAAATAACTAGTGTGGGTTAGCTAATATTTATGAAACCAACACAGAATAGTGTGACTCACCCATGCCCCTGTATAAAGTCACACAGTTTTCATCATTATTAGCAAAGTTGGGCTCATTCTTGTCCCATGCAGTGTATGTTACAGGGGAGCCATCCACCCAGCTGAAAATGGAAAGAACAAAATGAGCAACATCTCCATTTGTGTTTCAGATTTCAGACTAGACTATGATGGATGGCTAACAGATAGTAGTCAGTATACCCGGTATTGTGCCTAATAAAATGCAGTTTGGCTTACCTAAATGATTTATCCAAATTCACTGTCATACCAATATAGTACTGCCCTTCTGAGCCTCTTGATATCTGTTGGAACATAATAGTAAGAGAGACATTACATTAAGGACAAATCAAAAAACTGCTACACATATGGTTTTCAATACTAACCCTGTCATTTTCAACTTCAATGTTAAATTTTTGTTTTGTTTTGGAAAAAAAAATTCCCGAATTTCTTGCCTGTTTCCAAAGGAACTTCCTCTCACTCTCCCCTGTAAGGACCGCGAGGTCAGCAAAGTTCTTTTTGCAGAAGGCTCTAGCAGTTTCCATATCTGTTTTGTCATTGTTGATGAAATATTGTGTGTCATTGTATATAAGCCAGCCGTCTTCCGTGGTGTTGTATACTGTAAAGGGAACAAAACTGTTATCAGATGTCCCACAGACACAGTCGCCAGGATTGATGGAAAACAAAGCTAATTGTCAACAGACAGGTAGCAGCTCTCTAATGTCAGAATGCTAATATGTTGATATAATGCTTTACTGTATACATGCTGATTTAAGATACAATGTTTATTATGTTCACCTTCTTAAGTAAATGATGCTAACATTTGCTAATTAGCACTAAACACAAAGTACAGCTAAGACTGATGGAAATAACAGTTTAGCAAATATTTAGTCATAAAGCAATGTATAGGACAAATTTTGAGAAATTCCACTAAAAGCCAACAATGTGGAACATAGACATTATTATCTTTATCCTCTCAGAGGCTTTTTCCTCTGGGAACCATAAGTATTTCTACAAAATTTCATTTAACCAGAGTAACTGGACTTTGGTGTTGGAACGACCAACCAATATTGCCATCCCTAAACCCATGCTGCTAGCTTGACCAGAAAGAGAATTGGTGAAACAGAAAGATTCTAGCTCATTAAGGAGCTCAAGGAAATTAAATGAAGGAGAGATGGGGGCTGTTTTTGGGGACGGGCCACAGCTGAAACTTACCTGGTACAACTGTGACAGGCTCGGGTTTGGGAGTCACACCTGAGTGTACAAGAACCATGAAGGAAGAGTCTTATGAGCAGTGCAAAGCTCTAATTTCACATTACACAACTGCTTTGGACAAATTTCTCTATGGAACTCCATGATGAGTCCAGTTGGTGTTACCTTTGCGTATCTGGCAGATCCAGTCATTATAGGACTCACAGTGCAGATCATTCCAGTGCCGTCTATAGTAAGAAGAGACTTCTGCACAGTGTTCGTTGTCATTGTGGTTGTTTGGTTCACCATAGCCCCAGTTCTCATAGTCAGACTATCTCAAAGTTTTTTAGAAATACACATAATTAGGCCAGTGTTTATAATGACAGAGAAGGAAGCTTTTTTATGACAACAATAAAGTGCTACTTACAGCCGACCCATCACTCCAGACAAAACCTTTACTGGCACTCAGACTGAAGCCAATCCATGCTTTTTTAGAAGAATGAAACCTTTATAACAACAGAAAACAGCAACACTGATTACTTTAATAGTTGAGTAGCTTAACACAAATTCTGACATATACAAGCTGTACAAGCTGTTAAGCTAACATACGGAACGTTGCTCAGGTCCTGCGAACTGTGTAAGCTAATCAGATCCCCACCGATGGCCCTGCAGAAGTCGCGCGCTTCATGCCAATTCTTCTTGTGCTCTTGTGACTTTTGGTAAATCTTTTTAACGAGTGGAAAAAGAAAAATATGTGAGTATGAGTGTTGTGTACTTAAAATCGCGCAGATTTTCACAGATTAGTTCAGTTTCTCCTCCTACTTTGAAGCAGACGTTCCTTTTGGCAACAGGGGTCCAACCAGACTCGCAGCTCAGGGTCGGGGTGGTGGGTGGAACTGTTGTCACATGTACACCCTCTGCTGGTTTCTTGCAGATGTACTTCTCCTTGTTGCTGCAGCTGACTACATCCCATAGTCCAGCAAAAATCCCAGTTGTCATGGCAACGCATCCTTGGTTTCTGTCTTTTATGAAACACACCAGAAGAAAAGGGGAAAATTATAGATAAACTGAGCTTAAAGATGCAAATATTACACTTAGTACAATCAATGTATGTGTTATGGAGTGTATAAGGAATGTGGGTTAAGAAAAGATAGCTTAATGCTGCACGTGGGCGAAAAAGGTGCTTTGAACTAAATGCGAAGGTCAGCTTGCTAACACACTCACGATGACAGTAGGCCTACTAACATGCTGCTGCTTAGCAGGAATATTGTTTACCATTTTCACCATCTTAGTTTAGCTTGTTAGCATGCCAACAAGCAGAAGTATTTGACATATTCAAATTTTCACTTGATGAATTATCAAAGTAATTACAATTCATCCTAAGGGGAACAAGAACTCAAGTTCATGGCAATCTGTCCAGTGGTTGTTTCAGTCTTGACCAAAATGGTGGACCAACCAAGAGACTGATATTGCTCTCCATCAAACCATGTTGCTACCAAACACAGTGCCTCATGACTCTACCCAATCAGTCAAAATGTAATTTACATTTATACAGTCCATATAACATCAGACAATAGGACATGGTTCAGATACACAGCTAAAGAGATGTGTGCTGTACCTGGCATGCCCACATTGAAATTAGTGAATGTGACTTTTCTTCTGGTCGTCCACTTGAAAGTGTGTCTGTCATCTGTGTTGGAAAGACCTGTCCAGAAATACTTCTCTGGTCTCAAACCCACCAAACTGACCAAGAGAGCATTCTCATATCTGCATGAAAACATGTAAAAGCAGAGAGATGAGCAATGAAATTATGTCAAAATAAACCAAAAGTTTTATTGGTTATATGGTCAATGGAAATTAATCTTCATTTTTAGATGCCACAAAGCAAAAAGGCTCTATTTTCCAGCAAATGATAAGATTAAAAGCATAAACTATTCCCTGCTTCAAAATTAATACCTAAACTTATTACAGCGTTCAACTCTTGTTTTAAGACTTATGCTAATTAAAGTGATTACTTTACTTTAAATACTTTAAAAATGTGTGTCAGATCATTTTTATTACTGAAATATGAAAATATTTTACCTATCAGCCACATCCACCAGGTAAGCACCAGCCTCTGAGCATGCCCGCTTTGCGTCATCAAAAGTTTTTTTCTCAGATCCAATGTTGTAGCAATAAGAATCAAACCTGATCGAGCCCTTGAAATAATAAAAAAAAAACAACAACTGTGAGACTAAATCTGATAAAGATTTTGTTATATAATTACACCCATCATTTAATGGAAATTCCATCACTCACAAGCTTGCATCCTGGGTTGGCCTCCTCTTGGGCGCCTTCACTTGGTTTAATGGAGGCCTTCTTCTTACAGATGTATCCATACGACTTCTCACACATGTGGTCAGCCCACCTCCCGTCCTGTATGGGCCAGAGGGCCACTCGTATCATCAACAACATTTTATGCATCTCTTTTGCGTTTGGACAGTTATGGGTGTTACCTTTCCTCTGATGAAGACACAGTCTTCCTGGAGGTTGGTGGCATGAGATGGCTCACCGGTCTGCCACTGGGCGAAGGTAACGTGGGAGTGATCAGACCATTCAAACAGCATCTGGTTCCTTCGATCATTCAAGCCAATCCAGAGCACATCTGTCGGCACTGAGGGTTTTAAATGCATGTGGAGATGTTAAAGTTGTTATAAAGTATAGTTTCTCAGACATTTTGGGGCATAAACATATTCATTTTTTTGCTGAGAGTTAGACAAAAGGATTGATACCACTCTCATTTCTGTACAGTGAATATGAAGCTACTGCCAGCAGCAAATTAGCTTAGCTTAGCACAAACAATGGAAACTGAGGGAAACGGCTAGGCTGGCTTTGTCCAAAGGTAATAAAACTCACCTACCAACACATCTGAATTATAAAGATAGACACAGTATATTTCATTAGTTTAATCTCTAAAAACTGAAATATAAAAGCGACACAGGTTTTACGGGTTGTGATATGCTGGACTATTTCTATTTAAGCTAAGCTAAGCTACTGTGCAGATACGAAAATGATATTGATCTTCTCATCTAACGTTCAGCAAGAAAGCGAATGAGCATATTTCCCAAAATGTCCAGCTATTCCTTTATTTTATTATAGCTATCTTCTCTCTACAACTTTGCATCAGAGTATTTGCTATTCACCATTTTATGTCACATGACATATTAGCAAAGGTTTCCAAAATTGATTGTAAAAACCAACAAATTGCTGGGGGGAAAAAAGACCTATCGCACACTTACAGTATCCGGATTGAGATATTATGAAGCTCTGCTCTTCTATATTGTGAATGCTGGCCAAATCTCCACCCTCTTTGTGACACGCAGCCAAAGCGTCCCTCCAAATCTTTTTATTCCTCTCCAGGTAGTAACAGTTACCTGCATATGGAACCCAGTGTTTGGGGCAGAAGCTGGGCTGGTCTTTGTCTGTAGATAAAAGAGGAGAGAATCGAGACTCATTCAAATAATAATAATAAGCTAGATTTTGACATTTTGCAATTATTATTTTATTTTACTTGGTGGTGGGGGCAGACTGGTGGCGTTTCCTTTGCGACAAATGTAACCGAATCTCTTGGTGCAGGCACTGCTCTCCCATTTTGAGGCTTTTCCAGCATTTAGGGTTGCACAGGTAAGACCAGGCTCTGATGAGGGATGACCTATTGGAAACATCAGTCCGTGCATTATTTGTTTTTAAAAAGGAAATAGACAACTTTTTTGCTTTAACTTATAATTATGAAGTAAATATATATAATGCACAGTGTAATGGTTAAAGAAAAATAGCGTGAGTGATAGACACCAAGGTAAAACAAGTGAGAATGGACGGGCATTCACTTGTTGGAAAGTTCAAAACTGCCATTATTTCTAGCTAGCAGTAGCCATGTTGCTGACGCTGTTTTTGTAAACGCAGTAATAGGCTACCACTTGGAAACGCTAGAAGGAGGAAAGTTAATCAATTTCCTCTTTAATGTAAAAATAGCCGCTTACGTGACACCATCACATATCATAATATCCTGTTCCCCTCACAGTGCATTACATGTCTTCACTAACCTGGGGCCCAGTTTAAATATCTGAATGGGTTTCCGTTGCTCCATTGCCATCCACTATCAAAATCCAAGCTGTTGAGTCCAATCCACAGAGATGTTCCCAAAGTATGTGTCAACCCTGTGTCAACCCATAATGCAATCAATGTTCAGGAATGTTAATTGTGTAGTGGCATGGATAACAGATACAAGGCTAACTCTGTACCTGAGATGTACGACTGTTCGTGTAGCTCTACAATGCTGAGGAGGTCGGCTCCCTGCTGCTGGCAGCTCTTCCTGGCCTGATGCCAGGTCAACACCGACTGTGCATTCCTCTGATACTCAACCCCTGTGACCGGGTCAGTGTCCCAACCTGAGGTTCCTGCATTATGGTAGAGACACAAATTATTAATAATAAAACTGAGGGGAATTTCAGAGAACATCAAGTCTCTCCTATAGTGGAATTAACTTATTATTATGCCTCTTCTTATTATGATAGCCCACTGGCAGATGCAGACATACAATATTTTTCAAATGTACACATATACTGGGCAAACATATAAGAAAACTCCTTAGTCAACGGTTCGTGTCACATGCACATAATTAAAGTGTCACCAGCCTTTCGTATTGGCAGATATATTCATTCAATCTTTCATTTTAGAGTCTTTACAGATGTACTGATGATGTGCTGATATTATCCCTAATTTTAAGGATAGATACAGTACATTAGTACATTAGTTTTGAAGACTGAAAAACACGATGTGTTTTCGTCATGAAAAATTAAAATAAAAGTGAGCTTGCTCTCTATTTTTGTCCCTTTCCTGCCCCAGTTTTAGAGCAGCACCAGGAGAAAGACAGGCCCGTGAGAAGGAAAACAAGGATAATGCTGTGTTGACAACTCATGAGAGGAAGTGTTGTTCTGTTGTTGGACAGGACTGACCTCTTCAATGATAGCACTTGGCCAAATTACAGACAAACAAGATAATGTAAGTTACTGCGATCTATCATTATACACAATATTGTATTTATTTGTTTTTTCTTATCTCTGGTGTTTTATCTGCTTCGAAGCACCTTGTAACCTTGTCAAGAAAAGTGCCATATAAGAAGAAGGTTATTATATAGATGTGAAATGGTTGAAATATGTTTCTTGCACTTACCTTCGGTGGGACAAAAGCCCCACTTTTTTTGCTTATCATAATCTCTCTCTGTTGCACACCACAACTGTCCATCTGAGCGACCGTCCTTTGTGCATTCAGCATACCACTTCTCCATAAACCTGAATGGGAACTGACAAGGGCCTCCAAAGGCATTCCCCCCTATTGTGAAAATCTCTGAGGGGAGACAGAAATTAATCAGATAATCAAAAATGTCTTTAGCAAAATAAACTATACACTACACTATACACTATAGAAATAGCCAAAGAACAAAACACAAGTACGTGGACAGGGTAGCTAATGGATAGTGTACCATTTACAATATACTTGTGATCAGTAACAAAAATACTAATTTGCTGTCCATCTCCCCACTCTGATTCTGAAGCCCGCTCCAGACGTAGACGCTCTGCTGTAGATAGATTTCTTGGATTGCTCCCATTTACAGAGAAGACTAGTTTCAGATGGGTCCAAGTCCAACAGTCAGTTGCTGGATGCAGCAGTGCCCTGCATTGCAGTTGAGACATTCTGGACAATAGAATTAGAGCACTCGGATGACATTATAATGTGCTCCAATGCTTTTTGAATGGGTTTTTGGCATGAAGAACTCACTCTTCAGTCTAAACACCACCATAGTTTGTGGTTTAAGGATGTGTTCTTTACACACTGTTCTTCTTATGACGACTTTACTTCATTTTAACATACTGTATCTTTTGGTAAATAACACCAATATGAAAATGAATTGAGGGTTTTCCACAATCAAGCTAAATAAGCATCAATCTTTTACCAGCTGAGGACCACAACCCGCTCTTTGATCTGTCTGATCTGTCATTTTCCCGACCAGAAAATCCTTATTAAAAGCGAAGCCAAATTGAATCTTAGAAATCACAATTTGTTGAATATATCATTATTACAAACATGTGTTTTTTCTTTGCTTGAAAAATGAAACACCCGACAATCTCCAGCATGGGAAGATACTGCACAACAAACACTATTGCAGGATTCCTTAAACACCCGTCCAACCTTTCTGAAAAAATGCAGCTTATTCCAGTTTAAATTCGACAGAGTAAACTGTTTTTAAAAAAAAATTCATGTGCCCACAATTCTTACCTTGGTACCCCTTTGAACAAAGGTCACCCTTGGTGCCAAATATCCTCCAGCGACTCCAGAGCCCTGCACCTTTGTAAACCATTAGGTTCCTCTCATTGCGGTTGCCCCAGTTTAAGTGCAGGTCCTGGTCTTTTAGACCAAAGAGGGTCTCATTCTTGCACTCCCAATGTTGGAGGTCACTCTTTTCATCACATTCAAAGAGGACAACTTTCACCCAGTCTTTAATCTCTGTGGCCCCCAGACAGAGCTTCAGCTTGAGACTGAGGACGCGTGATTCAGAGGCCCAACGAAACTGCTGCTCTTTGGCATGAGGATCGCAAGGGGCCACCGTAATCGAGGTGGCACTCTCCACCTTTATGCACTTGTTGTGGTTGTCATTGAAGATCAGGAAGGAGCCACTGTCTGGAGCAGAACAGAACAGCTTCAACAGCACAGCTCATATGACTATTTCAAAGTATTTTTACTCAACAGCCAAGTTGAATAGACAAAAAAAAAAGTGTCATGGGTACGTACCTATATCAGCAGTAATGCGGAGGACTTGCAGGAGCCCGAGGACCACAGCAAAGTTTGAACAGGGTAACATTATCCTTAGTGTGTAGTTTGCACAGAGTGGTGGATGAGGTTGTAGGAGAGTTTCCAAGTCATGGGAGAAGGGATCTGGTGTGTGCAAAGGTGTGTGACATAGAGCAACAATGACACAGAGACATGGTTCCCCCCTTAATCACACTGATGGACATCCTGTCACATGGGGAGCTAAGGTTGGTCAAACGATTTCCATGAGCTTCCACAGATTTTGGCAAGACAGGAAGTGGGAAACAAGCAGTCTCATCACACTATTTAACAAGAAACTAAAAGTCACCAATCATAGCTTCAATGAGACACTGTCAGGGTAGGACAATATTTCTACTTTGAATAAATCAAAGGCATTACAGGCTTAATATATTACCTTTATCTGAGTTTTCTGATGTTTTATAAATAGCCTTTCAGACTGTGCTAAATCTGTGTTTGGCTAATGAACCCAGAGAACAGATGTCATTCAGCGAGACTGCCTTTGAAGAAGTTCCAGGTGTTAGAAGATATAAGATAATCACATGTGATCAGGAATGTGCCAGTTTCATAATCACTGTGCCAGAGTAAATAGGGATTAAATGAGGTCTGGAGAACTATGCTGATGTAGGGGTTTTCGTGGGATAGTAGACCCCAGGAGGTCCGCAAGGCTTCGAGCGAGGAGCACAATGATGATACAAGTCAGTAGAAAGAAATGACAGGAGGAAATCCTGCTTCCTACTGGGGGAAGTGAGTGGAGATCTGAACACTGTAGCCCCATATTGCAGCGATGTCCAGAAGTAGTGCTCGGACAAAATGTGAAATATCTTTCCTTTGTATGGACAGCGCTGAAAAAAACACAAAGATGTTAAAGAATCTGTCACAAATTGAGCGGTATATTCTCACAAAATTACATGACCACCAACGTCTCTACAAAGCATATTTATCATTCATTTGGAGTCTTTTTTTGACCACCTCATCAATGTACATCCAAAATTCTCTCCTTTTAGCTCCATTCTGGTTTCCACCTACTCTTTCAGGAAATATCTGGCTCTTTATCTTGCTAAATGTTCAAGTATGTTCTCCAGTCAGTCGCAAACCTTTTGATTTTTGCTGTTTGATGCTAGAAAGGTAGCGCACAGTTGGTTTATTAAAGTCTTCTCATGCCTGCCATACTGGCTGGAAACTGGGTTGATTAAAGTTGATCTACTTTTAATATATAAAACACTGATTAGTGCCTTTTAAAAATATGCGCAAAAGAGATGAGAACATGTTAATAGTACACAATATCAGCAGAATAGATTATGTGTAGCATGTGCAGAGGAATAGGACAAAATGCAAGCTTTTACTCGTATCTTTTTTCAGCTTGTGATAATTTTTTGCATTATTTGATTTTATCCCGTCCTGAAATTGTTAATCCCCACAAAAGCAGTATGGTTTTTTTTCTCCAACACTGTTGTGTTGATTTTTCATTGCTCTCGTGCTCTGGACCATGCAGGATTACGGGAAGGGATGTGATGAGAATGTTTTGCAGAATACCGACAGAAAAACTGTTCTCTTGGGGAGTGATTGGGAAAAAAACGGAGGATAAATTCCAGTGTAAAAGATGTGGAATGGAGGTCAAAAACACATAATGTACAGTGGTGCTTATTTTTTTGCATGTTTGTCACACTTAAATGTTTCAGATCATCAAACAATTTTAAATATTAGTCAAAGGCAACACAAGTAAACACAAAATGCAGTTTTTAAATGAAGGTTTTTATTATTAAGGGAGAAAAAAAATCCAATACTACATGGCCCTGTGTGAAAAAGTGATTGCCCCCTAAACCTAATAACTGGTTGGGCCACCCTTAGCAGCAACAACTG
>JBBPCS010000002.1:6718366-6746008 GCA_037974645.1 Hollardia meadi
TGTTTTTGCCATTTGTGGATAATGGCTCTCACTGTGGTTCGCTGGAGTCCCAAAGCTTTAGAAATGGCTTTATAACCACCAACCAAACACTTTTTCACACAGGGCCATGTAAGTTTGGATTTTTTTTCTCCCTTAATAATAAAAACCCTCATTTAAAAACTGCATTTTGTGTTTACTGCATACACGATGAATCACACTAGTGAAACTCAAAACATATATTTGGATGTTTTTCTTTATTAATCTTATCAAAATATGTATGAATGATACAAACTCACACTTTGTTTTTCTTCTGTGATATAACAGAGCAAAGAAAAACCTAATATAAATTAACATGGATTTATGCCTTTACACATTCACTGCACTTAATGATGGTAGAAAAAAGTCTGCCAAAATATCACAAGTGACAGGTACAGGTACATTCCCAAAGTGCCATGCTTGGTGAGGGGGAGGGGTTTTTTGAGGGGTAAAAAAGTATTGTTCAAACATAAAAGGTAAACAATAGATAACACAACAGTCATTTGACACATAATGTCCTGTATGGAAAAACATTGCCTAAGAGCTCCCTTTTGGCCTGTGAAAAGTACCATCATGCATTATAACAAAATGTCTTCTGCATTGCATAAACAACTTCATACTTTGGTTTGGTTGCACCAGCTTTTCTTAAATCCGTTAAATCTAAGTTTATGCCTAAATTCCTTCATATGTACCTCAGCTAAACGGGATTGGACCATTAGAACTTTAGAAATGGCTTAGTTTGTAATATAAATCATTTGCTTCGGAAATATCTGTGGCACTGTCCAATAAAATAATGAAGTTCGTAAACAGGAAGTCATAACACCAAAAGCTGTGGCACAACTTCAACTTATATATGGAGAAAAATGTGTGTTTGAAGTAGGCCGAGTAGTATTTATGCAGTCTGGAAATTCAGAAAATCCAACCTGGCTGACATTTTTAGCCGCTATCAAATATTTTGGCTAAACGTTTTGTATCGAGTTAAGTTTTGTTATTTTTGTGGAATGTAATTCAAAATTTTCCCAATTTACATCATTAGAATGTATTATTAGTAATATTTCATATTACCTTTTTTCTTTTAGGTTCATATATTAGCAAGCTAATGTTAGTTTTGTTAGTTGGCCCAGTTAGCTAAAATAGTTATACCAGGCTACCTATGCCCTACTGGTATTAACAACTAATCTCTACATATAATTAATTTGTGTAATGCAGCCAAATTTAATTTAGTGATGCATAATCTCCAATAAACATTTATGTATAACTGGTAGGCTACATTAAATCACAAAACATTTGTGCACAAACTTTTCCCAAAGTTCTTCCAGCTAGTTTTAAAGCTAGTGGTTTAGGCCTACTAAAGTGGGTTGCACCATTAAAACTTAAGAAATGTCTTAGCTAGAAAGGAAATGGTGCTAAGAAACGTCTTCAGCACTGTCCTATCTAAGAAAATCAACTACAGTAACAAATCACTGTAGCATCACAAGCTGTAGGCCTAACATAACAATATATGTTGTTGGGGCAAACAATATATTAGCAACAGTCCTTTATAAATGTAGGAATTACTTATTTACTGTTTTATTTATACATGCAGGCATGAAGAAATATTAGTAGGCTATTCATGCATTTTAGAATGAGTGGGAAACTTTGCTAACCTATATATTTAGTGAGATGTTATAAGCGCACAATGTTGTGCAATTTAGGGTATATTGTGTTATTTTTTAAAGTTTCAAATTTCCCAGCTGACACCATGTTTTAACAGCTTTTCATCGCGTGTCATGTCAAATGTGTCATTACTCTTACTGTGAGTGGGTCCTGTATTAGCAAGCTAATGTTAGTTATGTCAGATAGCTAATTCAGTTAGCTAACAGTGCGAAACAGTTCCTTTGGCAGTGACTGGATGTAAATTTTTAAAAACAAATCTAGATCGTGCGGTGCAAACTTTTAATTTAGTGACTCTCCATTTAGTAAACACTTAAATTATAAACCAGTAGTCAAAGTATGAACTTGCGAAGAGCTGGTGCAACCCCCTCCCGAGTCCTAGCATACACTTCCTGATTGAACCAACCTTTTACTGCTACTATACGTTTTAATGTTTCGCAGTCTTTGCCTAAAGTGTTGGTTTCAAAAGAACATCCTCTCTGTGTTGAAGACCCTCAGCTTGGTCATGAAGTTGAAATACACAAAGGCCAGGCAGACCAATAGGTTCTTCATCAGATAGAGGATGGGTGTAACAAAGCCAAAGAAGGCGATGAGACCAACACGTACAAAGAAGAAGGGTAAGTCCTGCACAGCCACTCCTAGTGAGGAAAGCAGGGGGCTGTGGGGCATGACCACCACGCGCAGGCAAGACAGGTAGCTGAAGATATAGATGGGGAACACCCAGCCTGAGTAGTAGACCAGGGGATGTCCTGCCACCCTCACCATCTCCACTGTGTCCATCCAGAACATAAAGCTGTCCACAAACACATCCGCTCGGGCGTCACTGGCACACAGGAATCTCAGCGGACCTGTGTAGGTGTATGGAGGTATGCGGTAAGCTGTGGTGCTCGCTGATCGTGAGCTCAATCCAGAGATGCTAAATGGTCTCCCAGGATTACCCGGTATTCCTGGGACTGTCCCATTGGTCTCTGGTCGAGCCCCTGCTCCGTTCTGGTTCCTGTCATTGAGCTGGTTTGCTCCTGGTGCCATTGGAGTTGGCACAGCTTGCCCGGGCGCAGCTGGCCCCGGCACAGCTGGAGTGATAGGTGTTACTGGTGTTACCTGTTCCACATGTGTGAGGACAGTGGAGGGGATGTCAGCATCTCTCTCCACGTCATTAGCTGGAGAGAGAAAAGGGAAGATTTTCATACGTCCAGTCAAACAAAATTATATCTGAAATTACATTTTATATGCTGCTTATGTGGTATCATGCATTGTTAGTGTTCATATGCTCATTTTGGGGGAGAATTGAGTTAAAATGACAAGAATCCTAATGTTCAGCATGGATTTATTTTGAATATTAGTTGGCCAAAGTTGTGAGAAAATAGATGGGGAGAAATCGGTGCAAAAATACAACATGCCACCAAAAGATCTGATGATGAAAATGCAACCATTAATCCACTGTGTAGTTGGAGCTAATGCTTCATGAGACAGCTAACTCAAAAAAATTCTCAAAAAGGAGTGGGTTTTTCAAGGACTACTCCATGCATTATACTCTAACCACCTCATTGCCTCCCTTTAGAAAAACATCGCTGATGTTTTGTCAATTCAGCACTGTGTTACAAGAAGTGGAAGAAATTTCCTGCTCATTTCCTCAGTTGCACCAACGTTTTTCAACAGCAGGCAACGAGTCAAAGAGTGACAAGTTCTAATTGGTTCTCTAAATTGTTAAACTGTTGGCTGTATTCGTTACCGCTGAGCTCCTGCAATGTAAAGCCCGGCTGATATCACTATAGAAGTTGGCAGAGGAAAGTTCAGGATCTATAGCACTATGTGAGTGGTTTGTGTAATGTGTTTAGAGTGCTGTGCTCACCCTGGCCGGTCAGTCTGCAGTGGCGTATCCTCTCCACAACGTCAATACAGATGAGAGAGAAGAGGACAAGCGATACAGGGAGCTCCGTGAATGTATCATTTTCCATGTTGTTATTTATCTGAACCTGGGCAAACAGCCAGAGAATCATTAAGTTTGGACCAGAACATTTAATGTAAAGAGCCCATAATGAGCGTTTGCACCAAGCATTTTCATCTACATTTCTGACCTCCTCTAGTACTGGGTTTGTGGGCCAAATCACTTGCAGCTCTGATATTTGCCTGAGTCAGGACTTTATGCAAACAGGACACACAACAAAGCAGGCGAGCTGGTCATCTTAGCAGAATTTATGGCTCTTATGTAAAAGACACCAGATAAGCAAGGGCCTAAAGGTCATCTTGGGCTCTAGAAACAGCAAATAGGACCTGGGCTGCAGCCAGCAAGGAAGTGAAAATGTGCCTCATGGACAGATGATTTGACAAGGGCAGCCTGGACAGGAAGAGGAGCCAAGCTGCTTATCAGTAGCTCCTTATCCATAACGCTTGATATTCCTGCCCTTAGAACCAAAACATTCCTCACAAATCAACACCTTTAATCCACTCATGTACAAAATGTTACATAATTTTGGTCACAAATGTAAAGCTGTAGCAGATTTTTTTAGTATTATTTTAGGCTCCAATCAACTTCTTTGGATGATAAACACAATCATCCAAAATAACTACAAATTAAAGACTGACTCTTATTTCAAATATGGGAAAATAATAAGGTTCAGGATCAGAGTACAGATAAATTAATGCAATCAAACAAATGAAACAAATGGCAAAGAATCCACAGCATGTTGTACCTCAGAGCTGGCGATGAGAAAGGCAAAGCAGGGTAATGTGGACAGGATCACATATACAAGGGCCACAGGCCTCCTGATACAAAGACAAAGGAAGGGAAAGACAAAAAAGTAAGGAAGGAAAACAAAGGCAGTTGCAGGACTTGCTAACTCATGGTATTCACAAGTCAAGTGCAGTCCAAACCAGCGACAGGCCTGTTCAGACTCAAACCAGCTGGTCAGGTCTCAGGTCAGTGTTGCACTTGGTTCCCAGCTGCTGACAGCTGAGAACAAAGCTAGACCTGCATTTCTGGCTCCTCGGGCCCCTGGCATCTGGACAAAGGCAGCAGAAACTCACCACTTCTTCCTCCCAATGAGGAACTTCTTCTTCATGAAAACCATATACTTAAGGGGTACCCAGACCAGCAGGGCGGTGGAGGTGACATAGGCAATGGAGGAGGCCACAATCAACCAGTAGGCTGTGCTGCCATCGCCGGGGGGCTGCGCCGAGGCTTTGACCTTTGCTACGATGATGGCGAACCTCTGCATGACGATGAAAAGTGGCACGCACAGGCCTGCAAACTGCAGCACCTCGCACAGGGCGAACTTCAGTGTCCTCCCTGAGCCCATGCTGTGGTAGCTCAAAAAAAGAAAAAGAAGGGAGGGAGACGGGGGCTGTTGTCGCAGTGAGGCGACCCCTGTCCCTCTGAGGGCTGGTCAGGCCTCGGACCAGTGCATTGTGTGCCTCCACTAGCATTTTCCACACAGCACAGCCCTGGCTCTCCGCTCACCCAACTGCTTACACTGCACTAGGCATTGTGTACCTTGGTGTGACGGTGATGTGACTGGCCCTCTACTCTCTATACAGGATACAAACAAAGTTTTACTAACTCTTGTTTGTATTTCAAGTATTTCATTCAATGCTTTTGGAAGCTGAAGTCCTGTTTAACTAGACGACCAATGAACATGAACATTATTCTGAGCATCTAAATTACATGCAGTTTTACACCCTGCATTCTACCTGAACATTTTTCAAAAGCAGCAAACATAAGCGGACAGTAAAAGCAACATCCAAGGGCAAGTGGCTGTAAACCACAGACACTTCATACCACAGAGAATCTGAAGGCACTTGCTGCTCCACTCATAATTATACATCGCCATCTAGTGGCAAAATATGATAACTGTAAAATGAAGCTGGACAGCGATTTAAAGAATACTTGGAACATATCAGTGGTTAAAAAAAACACTGCTTCATAATATGATGTTCAACAAATTCAGATATATTAAGACTTGTGTTTTGATAATGACAGGGACTTTCCCCTCAAAAACCCAGCTGCATGCCCTCATTCTAGCAAAGTAAAAGCATGAGCTAAAATGATGAATTAATATTGATCCATTTAGTCCAAATACCATCCATCCACAGTATCTTTCATGCCCTGTGTGTGTATGCAATTTACAGTCAATCGTGAACAACTGCTGTTGACTTAATACTCAAAACAACAAACAATGTGCTGTGTTTTTGGCAAATGAATTTCTCTCAAAATGCGAGTTTATGGAGGTGGAGACAGGCTGTAACCATAAAAACAGTAAGTAAAGAATCTGAATGCTTCCTATGCCATGAGTGTAAGTGTCAAGTACAGAAAATAGAAATACTGAAGTAAAATAGCCTGAAAATGTCAAAATTGTACTTCAGCACAGTTCTTGAGTAAATGTATGTAGTTACTGGCAAAACATGCAATTAACTCAGAATCTGCTTTTAACTGAAAAACACTGAAAACAGGCACCAATATTATTTGCTTTATTCTAAAATGCGGTTTGTTTTTCAAACTGAATGAAATATTTCAGAGAATGGTTGATACCCCTATTCTCACATGACAGAGCTTCATCTAACAATATCTTATCTTCATGTGTTAAAGATGGTGCAACAAATTATAGAGGAGCCAGGGGATGCAATCCACCTGTTCACATTGACTTGGTTGTTAAAATGTGGTTGTTAAAATATCATCATGAATTATGTGTGTGTGTGTGTGTGTGTGTGTGTGTGTGTGTGTGTGTGTGTGTGTGTGTGTGTGTGTGCACGTGTGTCTGTGTGTGTGTGTGGAGTCTTTACCTCCTGACAATAATACAATCAATCTAAACAAATGCAGCAGGATGTTCAATGTTTACATGACAACAACTTCACTATGAATAGCCTACTATACACCAGGTCAACTCACAAGTTTAAGACACTGGGGAAATGAATAAAATAACTTACCAAAGAGGTGCCGTTGGAGGACCAGGTACGGGTGGACAGGCAGAATGCACCTGAGCTGCCTCAGACTGATGGATATTGCCAATCCCTCGCAAGGAGAGGGAGAAAAGTTACAGGGAAACGGACAGTGTTCCCACCAACAAGAAATTGAAGATAGGTTTATGGATGTGTGATGGCTGGGACTGGGAGCTGGAGATATAAAAAAAAAAAAACGGCAGTCATTTCTGCTGCCTTGTGTGGAAGGTAAATTGTTTGCTGGGTTTGGCTCTGATGACGCATGCAACCTGAAAAGTATACTGGCCTAATTTAAAAAAGTAGCCTAAAATATTTGTCTCTAAAACATAGTGGAGTGGAAGTAAGATGCAGGAAATACTCAAGTAGCCTGTACCTCAAAATTGTACTAGACTACTTCGGCCTACAGTACTTGAGGAATGTGGTTAATTACATTCCATCACCGCTTTTTAGGGATGCACGATATTAATCGGACCGTTAAATTATCATCCCCATAAAGGAAAACTTTGTGTTATCGGCCGATAATTAAATCATTAGCCGATAAATAGAGCCCATAATACAAAGCAAATTTGCTGTCATTGACTCAACAAGCACAGCATCTACGCACTCTCATACAGACCTGTGCAGCGTTACACTTTGTAAACAAAAAAAAACCAAACATGTCTCTGGTGTGGGCTTTTTAAAATACAAAAATGTGAAATTATCAGTTAGCCTATTTTATCGGTATCGGCCATGAGAAGCAGGTAATTATCGGTTATCAGTATCGGCCGAAAGAAATACATATCTGCATCCCTTCTGCTTTTTTGTGTCATCTCAAAATAGGCCTATCTTATAAGTTCCTCACATGTGCGTTTTAAGCGTCTCTGGCCCACCTGGCAGGCCACGCACTTGTAGTAGCACTAGTCCCGCGAGAGAGGGGAGCCGTGGGCGGATAGATGGATGGATGACCCTGCTGCTCCCCTCCCTATCCAGCCCCAGCTGTCAGCTCCCTTCCTGACTTCTCCACCCTGCCCCCGGTACCATGGCGTCCAGCGAGGAGGACGGCACGGTTGAGGAGAAGGAAAACAACAACAAGAAGAGAACGAAAAGCGCCCTCGCCACCGCATGGCTCACTTTCTACAACATCGCCATGACCGCCGGGTAAGTGCGTCATTCCGCCCCCGTCGCCTATTAATAAGAAAAGATGTAAGTTAGCCGCTCCTTAAAAACTGTAAGCGTGTGTTGCTGTTTATAGGACTGTCGAAAGTGTCTGTTCAGCTGGCTCAGTTTAGAGGCTCCCCTCAGCTGGGGGGGAAAAACAACTTGAGGGAATATTTTGATGGCAAAAACACAAATGATGAAAACGCAAGCGGTATTTATCCGAGTGATAGAAAATGAATGAATGGCGTTTGGGGAAAGTGACAGGCTGGCGCTTACAGCCGTGTCCAAATAGGGCTGACTGCGTGGTGTCAGCGTCAAGGCCCACAGCGGTCCCGACAGTTGCAGTGATAAGTATAGCCGGAGTGCTCTGACACTGGAGCTCAGGTCTGGGACACTGAAATGCTCAATGGGCAGATTTTTTTAATAACAACATAACATTTGTGAATTGCAAACAGGGTACACTACAAGTCGTGTTTATATGATAAACTATCAAGGCAAACAGAATCAATACTTGTGTGCTCAGGTTATAAACTTATAAACTTATTTGAATTAGGGGCACATGCCAAAGTTGTTGTGTTTTTTTTTAGAGTTCTGACTATTTTCTCAGATTTCTGACTTTTTTTCTCAGAAATTTTTTGGAGAAAAAAAAATGTTTTTCTGAGAATAAAGTCAGAATTCTGAGAAAATTGTCAGAACTCAATAAAAAGTTTTCAAACGTGGCCCCTCTTCCATAACTTATTGTTATAATATTAATAATTAATTCATAGTAAATAATTTATTAAAAATAATAATTTCATGGCTATACTCTACTTTAAAGGAGTTCAGTTTCAGTCTGACTGTTTTTTTTAATGTTGCTGAGTCCGGTTCAGAGAGGGCTGAATGAGATGTGTGGCTTGACAGTTTAAATGGTCTCTGAATGTTATACCTGTGGATTATACAGTATATTAATAGTTTGTCACTTTGAATATAAATATCTACAAGAGTTCAGGAGAAGTCAGCTTCAGTTTAACTGTCTTTACTCAGAATTTTTCAAGGAAATGAAGAAAAATATAGATTTTTGCATTGGCTTGAATTAAAGGTTTGATATTGTTGACCTCATTCAGTCCAAAGTGTAGGCTGCATAATAAGCGACATGTTTATTGTTGTCACAAAATATAATAGATTGACCAACTGTAAACTATGATGTTCAGGTAATCATGTATTTTTAAATGTAAATTCATTAAAAAAATTTAAACTTGGATTTGTACAAAATGTGTGCAACTCGATTTTGGAAAGGTTTTGTGTAAGTTTATATATTCTACAGTAGCTGTAAATGTTGGATCAAAATGCAAACAACATTTTTCACTCTGAAGCAGACATGACAACAAGATTTAATTTGCAAGCACTAATAGGAAGTCAGTCGCCCTCTCAAACTCTACCCATGATTTTGTATATGCAATCATTTGATTTTATCATGCTCCATCAATAATTCATCACCAGCAAACATTTACTGTCCCATAACTCGCACATTTTGATGATTTACACCATGAGGAGGCGCAGGAGCAGCCAGATACTCAGTGCTCAAAATATCTGGTTTCTCCTGTTCTTCAGTCTTCTAATAGAAGTAGTAATGTAACGTGTCTGTGGGAATCTGATTTTGATTGTTTGATTAAGATTTAGGGATGCACAATGTTTATATTTTTCAGCTGATACTGATAAGATAAATTTGTAGATGCAGAGCTGAATAACATGATTTTCACTGTATTCTCTTGTGTCAATACTGCAATACAGGAAACTCTGGACAAACTCTCTTCACACTGTGTTCTTATTTTGTGCAGGTGGCTGGTTTTGGCCATGGCGATGATACGCTTCTACATCCAGAAAGGCACACACAAGGGTCTGTACAGAAGTATAGCAAGGACACTCAAGTTTTTCCAGACCTTTGCATTAGTTGAGGTAAGAATTGGAGTAGATTAGTGTTTGCTTGCAGGATAAGCTGCATTTCCACCACAGCAACCTTCCCCAGGGACTGGGAACCTTTGGAGGAACTCTGTGCATTTCCATCGCAAAGACCAGGATCTAAATTAAGTTCTGGGGAGATTACAGGGGTTTTTGGACTGTAGGAACCTTTTCATAGTTGTAAAAAATGGAACAAAACACGAACAAGTATCCATCAAATTGTTGTTGTTGTTTGTCACGTCAGCGTTCCTATTGGCAGAGTGAATGCAAATAGAAAAAAGCCGTTGAAGGTATTTAGTTCTCAGGAGAGCTCCCCAGTGGGCATTTCCTAGAACAGTTAGAACCCCTTATTTTACCCCTCTAAAAGGTCCCCTCTCGCTGGGGGACTTGCAGTGCTGAACACTTCTGATTGGTTGGGTATTCACAGCATTTTATTTCAGCCATCATTTAAAAAAAATCTGCAGCTGCAAACCAGTTAGATTTTTGTTCATTGTGCTTCGACACGTCAACATGGAGTTACAGAAGGAAGCATATGACAGATGGATCGACAGGCCTTTGTGAGCATTTATCACATGCGAAAATGACGCCTCTTCACATGTCAGCAGATTAATTTGCCTGATCCTTGTGAGTCTTTAGACCGCAGTGGTAACCCAGACAACAACAGGATGATGGAAACTGAAGGGAACTGGGACTTTAAGTTCCAGGTACTTTAGGTGGAATCGTGGCTGTAGCGTGACCTGATGAGTACTGATCTTTATGTATCTTGTCTTACAGGTGGGACACTGTGCCATCGGTATGTGATGATTTTTGTTTATGACTTATCATTGAAATCAAATGCATCAATCAAATGTGTCAATTTTGCTTATGTGCCATCACCTCTGCAGCTGTAAACGGTCGTTTTCTTTCCTCCTCGCTCCGCTGCAGGAATTGTGAGGACTTCTGTGATTGTAACTGGGGTTCAAGTGTGTTCACGGATTTTCATGGTTTGGTTCATCACCAACAGCATCAGACAGGTGACTATCACTCTGCTGCAACTCTCCTTTTCTTTAGTTGGACCAGCAAATGGAAAATAGCATAATTTTACTGTTATTTTCTTGACTGTCTGTGTGAGGAAATGCACAATAATTCAGTGTCCTTCACACACACAGTGAACATATTGATCATATTCTAGAAGCAAAGATAGATTCTCATAGTGTTTCCTGACACAAATGTAACCGTCTTTTGTGTCTTTTTTAGCATCTGGTGCATGAAAACAGAATGAACGCCCTTTGGCTTTATCCTAGTTTTGTTTGTTTGGTATTTACCATCATCGCTCCCACACATTTGCACACGCCAGCATGTGTCAGCTGTCAGAGCAGCACTTGTCAGGTGTGACTCATGTAAACATCTTTTCCTTCCTCTGTGTATCCCCCCCCCCCCCCCCCGACTTGAATGAAGATCCAGAATGAAGAAAGTGTAATCCTATTCCTGGTCGTGTGGACGTTGACAGAGATTACCAGATATTCCTACTACACATTCAGGCTGCTTCACCACCTGCCATACTTCATCAAATGGGCCAGGTGGAGATGCTATCACCCGTGGCTGGGATGAGCTTGAGTTGTCTTTACCGTGTCGGACATTGTGTCTGAGCATGTTGTCGCTGATCTGGCAATTTCACCTCTGGCATGCCTCCCACCTCGGGCCTAGACCGGCTTAATGTCAGGAAGTAGTGCAGCCGTTTGTGTATTAAGTATCGCCCGGCTCACACAGAGAGTATCCTAGCATGTGTGTGTTTATTGATTAGCGCCTCATCAGGCATTCTGTGGGTGAACTAACTGCTAACATTGTGCTCTGATAATACTGATAACGCAGAACAGAAGTTAGAGAGGACGGGCTGACGTTTGGGGACGTTTTGTAAGCATTTGAAATGAAAATATGGTTTATAGAGGCGTATGTTTTTACTAACATACAGAAAACGAACATCATTTCTGACGAGCAAAAAAGTATTGTTTAAAATCCAAAATCTAAATTATAAGCACAGAAACCCTCAAATTGAAATCGTTGAAATGTCATGACGTGATGTCAGAGTGACATTAATGCCATTTGTGACGTGGCAGTCTGCTACAGTAGCTCAGCTGAAATTTGAGTCGCCGGGACGGACGTCAGCTGTACACATTGATCGCCGTCCAACGCACAGGCTGGGCATCGTACAATGCTGAAGTTCACATATTACATCAGCTCATTTACAAGGCGAGACATTATTCTGTATCGGGGTTACCGCAGACGGAGGTTCACGAGCATTTTTCTGCTGCTCCTGTGGCATCATGCGATCATCACGAGAGAATTCAGTTTTGTGCCACTCGCTCTTTTGTCTTGGGCGGCGACTCTCGTGCACTGAATGTTGCTCTCCTCCCTGCCCCCCACGCTTCACGTCTTTCTCTTAAGCATGGAGGAGATGCCAGGCCCCTGGGAGAGGGGCTCATGTTCAGCTGCTCCCGTTTTTAAGACCGTCTGTTTTGGTCATGGAATGTTCGTCCAACATTTCTCTCACATCCGCTGAGACACTCCTTTCGAGCCTTTGCTGTGGTCTTGACTGAATGCAGGGTCTCTGTAGTCCTGAGTCATGGCATATATCATACTAGAGAGGCCATGTGTTGTCCTAATGGGAGGCAGGCTGTCTCACACCGTTGTAGCAGTTTGTGAAGAGTTTTATGAAGAGCAGCTCTATCCTGAATTTTAACTGATTTTATGGTATTTGGGACCATATTTTGTTGGTCTGTTATACCGAGTTCCTTCTTGACGACTGGTTTGCTCCAAGAGTAGGGCTCAACTTCACCTACATTCAAGGTGCACAGGGAAGGAAATAAGTCAGCAGAGGTCAAAACCTGTGTTTCCAATATGTTACCATTGATGTAAAACAAAAGTGAGAAGTAGAATAGAGGCATTTGAAAAGTAGTTTTAATGACCTGGGTGTCATTCTGCTTCATCTCAACCTCGTTTTTCTCTTGGCTCTCCGTTGATGGAATGACTTTCGTTTTTCCAGTTTTCTGGTGGTGATAATCTCACCAGTAGCCAGGTATTAAGGTTGGTTACAGACCTGCAATTAATTTCTGATCAATGTTGATGGAAATTCAAACCCCAATTGAAAAAAAAACAAACCCAAACCGATTTTATGGAGCATGCATTGATTGTTAAATTCACCCTTAAAAAGTTGCATTTGAATGTAGATTCTGTGTGCAGAATGTCTTTCCTGTCTTTGGACATCTAAGCATGTGTGTGTGTGTTTTAATATGGACAGCCATTAACTGCAGTGTGTTTATTGCACCTGTGCTCTGTGAGCTCACTGTTAAATTTCCACTTCTCCTCCGCAGATACAACCTCTTCATCGTCCTGTACCCCCTGGGAGTCGTCGGAGAACTGATGACCATTTATGCTGCTCTGCCATTCGTACGCAGAACTGGAATGTACTCCATGAGACTCCCCAACGTCTATAACGTGTCCTTCGACTACTACTACTGCCTCATCATCGCCATGTTGTCCTACATCCCACGTAAGGAGCTTTTTTAGTCCTACATTGCACTTTGTGATAAAACATGTAGATGAGAATGACCCCACCAAGAAACAGTTCAGTTCACTGGTCAGACTATGATGCTAATGGCCTCTTATGTCATAATAGCGACTATTAACATGACAAGTGAGCTATTAACATTACTCATTACTGACTGTAACATATCTACATGATTAAATATTGTAAGTGATGCCATATTCTTGGTGTGGTCACCCCATAAAGGCTTTCTAGTGAGGATTCACCTGTGCATCATCCACTACATGAAGTTCTAGAGTTAGCATCTCTTTTGTCTTTAAGTTTTGTGACAGTCGTTCAAATGGTTGGCGATATTTTGGAGGGTAAAAGAGTCGTTCTAGTTCTGTTGCAGGGAAAGACTTTGTAACCTGTGTTGTCTGTCTTGTCGAGAGTTAAATGAGAAGATCAATACTGCTCATCTGTACGTTATAAAAAAAGATGCTGGTGCCAGGCCATGGTTAGCTTAGCTTAGCAAAACCAGTAAGCCAGTAGCAGTGACTTGCTGGAGTTCTTCAGTCTCAAAGTGATAACAACACTGCTAGGCTAACCACATGCTGAATCTAGCTACAGACATGAGAGCGGTATTGATTTTCTCAATCAATTTCCCAAAATGTTGAACTATTACTTTAAATGTTGGGGCCCTGCAGCCATCTTTCTTTTTTGATGCTATAAAGTGATCCAGCAGATTTCCCACTTAAACACAATTCCATCCAAAGTTCTAATCCAAATCCAGCATCTGTGATTCTATGGAGGTGTTTTAGTGCCTCTGGCATGGGTGACTTGCACATCTGTGATGGCACCATTAATGCTGAATGGTTTTGGAGCAGCATATGCAGAACAATGCCAAGCCACAGTCTGCACGCGTTACAACAGCTTGGCTTTTTAGTAAAAGAGTGCAGGTACAAAAGTAGTATGCAGTCCACTCATGTCTCCCATTGAAAATGTGGCATATTATGAAGTGCAAAATATGACGATGTGGACCCCGGACTACTTATTTTATATATCAAGCAGGAATAGGAAAGAATTTCACTTTTAAACTTTAACAATCAGTGTCCTCAGTTCCCAAACACTTCAAAGAACAGGTGATGTAACACAGTGGGATAAATGACCCAGTCCCAACCGTTTTGGAACATGTTACAGGCATGAAATTCAGAAATTAGTGTATATTTAAATTTTTTTTTAACATTTTGTAACTGATCCTGTTTGTCTTTTTCCCCAGTGTTTCCTCAGCTGTACTTCCACATGCTGCGGCAGAGGAGAAGGGTGCTTCACGGGGAGGTCATAGTGGAGAAGGACGACTAGACGAGCCACCACCTCATACCTATTCTTTGAGCCGGCCGCTGCCTCCACACATCACCCTCACCTCCCCCTGCTTCATCTCCACCTCATCTTTAGCACCATCGGCCATCACATCTTCATCGCACGGGACTGGAAGTTGAGAGCTACAGCCAGTGATAATCAGGAAGGAAGGAGTTCATCAGTACTGAGCAATAATCCTAAGTATGTCTTTCCGGGATTGATTCCTATCTGAGTGGTAATATTGGAAACACGTTTACAGTTCCAGTGTTCGTGACGCCTGACAATGTGAGAGAGATCCTGAGTCCTTTGTTCACCCACCAGCCTTACCGCACATTATCGCACTGACAAACATGAGCCACAACACTGCACCCACCCGTCTGAAGGAGAAAAAGGCTAAATGAGAGGCTTCCAGGGAAATGAGAAATGAAACTTTGGAGGCAGATTGTAAGTTGTCTCTCCTGAGTCGTCCCCAACCTACCCGATTGGCAGTTTTTAGTGTATTCTATTGCAGTGATTTTATACATATTGTGGCTGTAACAAAATAAGGTTTTAAAAAAAGAGAGAATATTCACAGTTCTATCATACCTCAACAATAAATCTACATTTAGACAATATGCCGCTTCTTTTGTGTATGTTTTACCTTAAGTGTAAATGAATGTAAATTGAGCGATTAATAAGAAGCATAGTTCTTAAAGATATGTGTTCACATACTGTATCACTTGGAGCAAGCACAGCTCAAACTTAATGTTTTGTCTGCTTGGCTCAGCTCCTGCATTCTTCTATGTTGCTTTGATGTTTACCGTGTCAAATTAATTTACAAGAGTGCATCTTAAACAAATTGCAGTCTTCAAAACGTAGCTTTTTCTACACACCGCTTTGACGACAATTCAGATTTTTGTGAGCACTCGCAGTCTTCAGTCGCTCTTGTTTGTTTTAAAAGAATCCCATGTCCGTGTTGATAGAAAGGTAGTTAGATTCCCCTCCTCCTGAAGGTGCTATTGTAGGATCATTTCAATCTTTTTGTGCAGCTGAAGACGAGACTGTGATTTGGATCTGATCTAAAGTAGGAAAACGGGATGTGAAATGATTGAGAGGAAATGTTAGTGAATGAACTGCCTATCCCATGGTTATCTAGCAAAATCAATATTTTTGCTCATAATCTGGGTTAGAGGAGGAAAAACTATAAAAGTCAAGTCACTGGAAAAGTTATTTTTCAAGAAAATAAAAACAAATGTGAAAATACCTTTGTGCAAAAATCAATAAACTAAATTCTACAATACTGTGGAGAGTTTTGTGATGACCCTCACACTGAGTCATAAGCAGACATGTATCTGCAAAAAAAATGTAGAAATAATCCAACAAATAAAAAACAACCTGTGGGTTTTACATATTTATTTGTTTCCTTCATCTTTCGTAGTGTTGTTTAACCTAAAATGTTTATTTTTAATAACGGGAAACAGTACCTGAGCGCAGAAAATGGCACATTTTATATTTGTAGGCAGGATCCACAGATTCATATAAACATATGTATGTCTGTAATAGTGAAAAATAAATCTCATAATCATACAAAGAGTATTAGACTGAAAACTTGCAGTCTTGAGCTAAATCTCAAGCTGATTGTGACGCTTTTCTGTATTCATGTGTAAATACTGAATTTGTTGCTACTCGTATAAATGAAAATGTTATATAGACATTCATGAGGTTGGCTAACAGGTTCCTCAAAGATGGCACATCAGCGACATTGGTTTCTTTTTCGCATCATTTCGCACCTTTTCATTTCAAGACGTTATGAAAAAGACTACGGTGCACTACGGTCGATCCTCTTGGCTTCGTAGAATTTAAAATTTCCTACAAACTTGCATAATGAAATACACATTCAGATATTCAGTTGCACATGGAATACAGTTTTATAAAAGGTTTTTTTTTTTTTTAAAAACAACATAAAAATATTTTTTTATATATAAATCAATTGGTACTTTAAAAAATAAAAGTCCTCCTTCTTTGATTGGCCTGCTGTATTGCACTTGCTGGTAAAGTTGGACTGGGTTGACTTTGGAGGAGAAAGGCATCCCTTCAACACTGGAGAGACATTTGCTGCTGCAGCCCCTGGGCTCATTTCAAAATTGTCCCTTTGCTCTCCCCGTATGGACTCTCCATGTGCTTCTGTCAGTGGACCAGGGCCACATTAGCTGCTCACTGCAAGCTCCCTTTCAAGACATCGCTACGATCCAGATGATCTTGCTGCAGAAAAAAAAGATGTGGAACAGCGTTAGGACATCACTCTCAAGATACTTGTGGAGCAGGAAGAAGAAGAGAAATATACGTACAGGGCTCCAGTTCCTTCTCACAGATGTAGCTTATGAGATCTTCACAGAAGAAATCGTTCCATAACCCTTCGTGGATGAGCCCTGCGCAGTCTTCTCCCACCTCATGCCCATGGTCCCAGTTGTCAGGCTGACCAGGCCTCCACTTACTGCAGGCAAACAACAGGGGGCGATCACACATAAGATTTACAGTATGTCATCTATGAGTCTGTTGGAAGGTGGGAAATAAAGTGCTGCAGGAACTGAAGCTGGATCAACTGACTTCTTTAGCAGATTTTTAAATTTTAATTGATGCCACCACTGTGTTCAGGTTCATCAAATGGTATTACCTCATCCTTTATCTGCAGGTTTGTGTGCTTTCACGTTTGTCCTTTAGAAATCGTATTGAATGTGATGGTACTTGTTTTGTTTGGGCAGCAGGAATAGAGGAGAGGGGTTTTGCATGCAGGTCAGAGAGATCAGAGAATATCAGAAAGTTGAGATTCTTTTTGCACAGCTATGGAACAAAATATTCATCCCAGGAGTAGCACTGACTTTAATACAGGATACGATGTTCCCCTATGATGGAAGTAGTTTCTGATTCAATACTGACGTGAAAGCAGGTTCAGTCCCATCCAGCCAGCGCCAGACGTTCTCCTCCTCCCTGTCGGTCAGACCCATCCAGAAGTAACCCTTTCCAAAGGTCTGCTTCTTCAGCCATTTCTGAGGTCACACGAGGACAGAAAGAGTCAACATCTTTCCTTCCATTACATAATTATTTTTTGTGGATTTCATTTTTGAGTGCAAAAAAACACAACCATAATTGGTCACCTGTTCCTCCATGTCGTTGATGATCAACAATGAACCGGACATTGATTCACAGGTTTTCTTTGCGTCGTCAAAACTGTGAAGGTCTTTGGAGAAAAAGTAGCACTTGTCTCTGTGGTTTACCCACTCCAAAGGGCATCCTGTAAAACATTTTATTAATTTTATTATTATTATCAATGGTGCAACATTATCAAACTGGCATACCTCAAAAATATTCATTATAAATTAATTAGCATTTTGAAAAGGTTGATGAGTTTGCTTTGTTGCCAAGAAATACAGAAGACTGATACCGCTGTCGTTTGTGCAGTAAATATGAGGCTAGAGCCAGCAGCCAGTTAGCTTAGCTTAGCATAAAGACTGGAAACAAGAAAAAGCTAACATCGCTGCGTCTTAAGGTAACAAAATCCGCCTACCGGTCCACATAAAAGTGAACGTGATGTTTAGACGTGCTGGAAGTTGGTAATTTTCTTACCTTCTAACAGAGCAAAGCTTTAGCTAGCTTTTTTTTCTCCGGTTTTCTGTCTTAATGCTAAACTAAGCTAACCAGCTGCTAGCTCTAGCGTCATATTCACTGTACAGAGTGGTATCGACCTTCTCATCTAACTCTCATCAATAGAGTTTGGTTTTTTTTGTGTATTTTACAAAATGTTAAACTATTTTAACACTTCATTTCATGTTATAAAGTATTATTTTTTCTGGAATTATAAAGCAAATGCCATTGTGGAAATATTCAATAAAACTTGTAAAAAATGTACACTGATGCTAGCTTATTCAGTTCATTACTTCAGAATCCAATGAGTTGATTCTAGTAAAGTGTTAAAATGTGAAATTGCGACAGAAACTTGATGAGTAAAGTCGTACCTGGGGCCCACAGTGTAAGAGCTGCCTCGTCCTGCAGAGATACAGAGCCTAAAGGAATGATCGGAGCCTGGATTGGGACCCCTGGTTGTCCTGGTTGTCCTGGTGGCCCTGGAGGCCCCACTGGTCCTGTTAGTCCCCTTGGCCCCTGCTCCCCAGCTGGTCCCATTGAGCCTCTGATACCTGGTGGGCCCTGTGCCCCCTGAGGACCAGGCTGTCCGTCTCTTCCAGGCAGACCGGCAGAACCTGGCTCTCCTTTAGCTCCAGGAGGCCCCGCCCTCCCTCCTGACCCTCGGGAGCCCTTGGACCCGGGGCTGCCAGGTACGCCTGGCAGACCTTTTAACCCTGGTAGACCTGGTGGTCCTGGGATACCCTGCTCTCCTCGGGGTCCTCGTATCCCTGAAGCACCCTTTTCCCCTTTCTCTCCCTTCTGGCCAGGCTGACCAGGTGGTCCCTGAGATCCTTTATCCCCTTTTGGCCCTCTGGGACCAGGGGGACCTGAAAAATAAGACATACTGTAAGATAGAAAATTAAACTTTAAAGTATTTTTTTAAAAGAATAGTGCTGTAGTCGCAGTAATAGTTGCTGAAAGGTAGATGAGTAGATTGATATCACTCATGTCTGAAGGTTTAATGTGTAGCTACAGCCAGTAGCCGGTTAGCTTAACATAATAGTCTGACACATAACACCAGGAAAAAACACATTTTGTTTTTTACACTTTGGTTTTTGTGTGGATTAAACAGTATCATGTTAGTTAATAAGTTGCTGACAGGTGGATTTTTGGGACAGGCTAGCTATTTCCCTGTTTCCAGTCTTGGTGCTAAGCTAAGCTAGCCAGCTGCTGGCCAGAGCGTCATATTTAGTGCACAGACATGAGAGTTGTTTCAATCTAATTTAACTTTAAACAAAACATTTTATTAGTACAGCAGCTCATCTCTCACCCTTTAAAATAGTGAAGTTGGTTATTAGTTGTGAATGCCTGGTGTCCACTAGCTTCATCTCCTCCATGACAAAAGAGAGGTTGGTGACCTCCTTGTCCAAACGTGCAGCCAGCTCTTCCTGCTGGGACCTCAGGCTGGCTGCATCTGTCCTCACATCTGTCACGCTGTTGTTGAGGTTTAGCAAGAAGTCTGAGTGACGGCCGATGGTCTCGGAACAAGTGCGCAGCTCGTTCAGCTTAAGGTTGATAGCACCCAGGAGCTGCGTGCTGAAGCTGATGTTGCCGGTCACACGGTCAATACTCTGCTCCGACTCATCCAGACGCACCTCAAGCCGGTCAAACTTGGTGGATGTGAGGTTACTGAAGTCCCTCTGCTGGTCTAAAATCTCCCTCAGGGTCTGGTCGTGAGCGTCAGCCAGGCTGCTGGTGTTCTGGAGCTCGTTGGCCATAAAAGCGAGCTGTGATCCCACTTCTTCCAGGCTGTCATTGTTGGCCTTTGCGAGAGCCGAGGCGTTACTGGCCATGACTTGCAGGTTTTCCACCTTACCACGGAGCCACTCAGCATCAGAGCGCGTCTGTCGGGCCGTCTGCTCGAGGCTCTGAAAGTCATTGCGCATTTTCTGGATGGCCTGGCTGGTGTCATCCACTGAGCGCTGCAGGATGGCGATGAGGCCTCTCTGCTGCGCCTGGGTGAAGTTGAGGCTGCTGATGCTGAGAAGAGCCTGGTCCTGAAGTTTCACCTGCTGCTGGAGTTCCCTCTGTAGCCTGGCTGTGTCATCCTGCAGACTCCCAATGATGCTGCCATAAGACTGCAGGGTGCCATTTATAGAGTACAAGGTGGCTGTATTGCTATCCAGCAGTCCCTGAATGGAGCCCTGGTTGTTCTGGATGTCTGAGCCAATGTTCTCCAGCTGACTCAGCTTAACTTGATCACTGTGGATGCGTTCCTCCACCGCAGACAGCTGCCTCTGGAGAGTCCAGATGTTGTTCTTAAAAGCCTGGATCTCTGTGGTGGTATTCTCCGACTTCTCCCCTGCTTGATCATCTGAGGACAGAGATTTGTGCAATAAACTGTTTCAGCCTCTCCCTGCGTAGCTTTTATTCAAATTTAAACTCAGACACGTGAAACTTACCCAACTTTTTCAAATCAGTCTCAACAGCGATTATCTTTCCTCCATAGTTTGCAATGCCTTCAGACACACTGTCAACCCTTTGCACCACTGAAAGAAAAACAGGACAGGTAGGACAAAGGTTGGTGTCACAGTCTCATCACAGGCTCCGTCCTTTATGAACAGACCAGAATTGCCTGCAACCACAGACATCATATATGAAAGGGATCACTAACAAATACTGTAAGAGATGTGTCTACATATCTTGTAGGCATGTAATAATGGTGGACTTGACTAATGTAATCTCTTGGGTTAGGCCAGATTTGTGTGTGTGACAGAGGTGGAGACAAAGTGGAATTTAGAGTCAGAGCAAAATTGAGGGTGAGAGGAAGGAGGGAGGAAGTAACATTGATTCAGCAAAGATGGAGTTGGGTGGTCAATGACAGAAACTGCAGGTGGAGGTGCATGGGGAGACACTGGTGAGGGCCTTGGGGGGGGGGGGGCAGGAAGTGATCTGCGGGAGGGTCTTCAGTAAACAGGCGGATCAAAGACAGCCCAGAGGAGACAGACACTGTGGCAGGGAGACTCTTCACGCCCCCACAGGCGACACCAGTGTTCATTTCCTCTGGAATGTGTCTGGGATTCCAGGGAATCAGCCAACTTCTACCACCAGCCTTGCCAGGGGGACACATCCTCTAACTGGGAACTGCATGGGTTCCTCTGCTGGGAAGCTGCATCCCAGCTGTTTGCTCCAACCGTTACAACAACAGTCCAGTCACAAGATCAAATCACCAGAAAGACAAGATGAGCTGGTTTAAATCCATCCATAGCTCTAAATGAGGACACAGGTAAAGCCTTTTATTAACTGTAATAGTGGCCTTAATTTTGTGGTATTGTAGTGAGCCTCTAGTTCATATCCTGTGTATATTAAACTTAAACTTTGCAGATATAAGAGTGGTATTGATCTCTCTGCACGAAAGCGAATGAGAATGATTCTCAAGATGTCGAACAACTCTTCTAAATCGAAGACTTCAAAAGTCAAAGAAAATTATTCTTCAGTTTCCAGACTGCAAATAGAGAAGACCTTACTGTTATGGAAAAACTCCCTCAGAGTTAAGTCTGAGTAATTGACACTGAAATGTTTGGGAAACTTCAAATTGAAAATGAATGTTTAACCAATATTGTCAAAGCTGTTTTTGTTTCCTTTCTTCACTCAGATGTCCTAGAAACGCACCTAAAGTTGTCTCATGGAACAAATAAACACATTTAAAACCATATAAAACTATCCAGGCATTACCGTATTATTTTTAGCCATGAGAGAAATTGGTCAGTTGGACAGGAAGTGTTCCACACATCAAACTAAATGGGACACATTTCCAGGCCCAGACCATACAGTTAAGCACAACAGAGTTCAGTGCAGAGCACAAAAGACACTTCAGTTCCACAGGCCGAACCATAGGCTGCACCTACGGCACATTGTTTCTTTCACCAACACAAGCAGACTCCTACACCTTTCTGGGCCTTTTCCACATGTGCTGTTCGTGTACTGGCCCCCCAGAGAGACTCATTGCATCACACTAGGGCAAAATTGACCATAAAACACACATGCAAAGAAGTTGCAACAGGGCTGAAGAGAAAAGCATTATTTTGGCAAAGAGCTTCTTGGTAAAAAAAAAAAAAAAATTAGCTGTTTTTTGTACCAAGTCTGTCCAACTCTTGTGTGGGTGGTTCTAAAACTGGCTGGGCTGTCTTGTAAAATCCAACTTCTTTAGTCAGAAATAGTAAAAATAGTTGAAGTGAGCGGACTGTAAACTCCATGCTTTGGTTATTTTATTATTTCTATAGGAGCCACAGGCTAGGAATCTCAGAACTCACTATACAGCTGAAGTTGTTAGGAGAGATGTATTTTTTAAATATACAGTATGATTTCCTTTATTTCTAAAATAATGTTTTATTAACTGAATGCTGTGCTGAATGTCCCCTCGTTAACTTAAAACTCCAGATCAACTGAAACTAAGTTAATCTATATTCTCAACAACTAATTGACACGTTCCCTTGCCTTACTTTTTTAAATTTGTTATTGTCTCCCCACAGTTTTATAGTTTTTTTTTTTTTAGCTATTGACATTTTGCCCTGGATTTTGCCTCTTAGGCTACAAAGAGGCTTTTGTTGGTGGTTGTGCCTGCAGCCTGAAAGGTAGCCTGCAGGCTCTACTCAGGACCGATGACAGCTGCAAACTCCTCTGAAAAGTTTTCAGATATTTAACTGATGCTGAAGCAAATTCTAACTATAGTTGACTGTTTCAGCTTCTAATAGCCAGTATTGTACATACTCATTTATCTTATAGATAGTAAACACAAGTTTTATTTGTTCAGAAAGAGATTGCATCGAGATAGTAAAACACCAGCTAGCCTAGCGGTGATGTCAGCCCTTTGGCTACAGATAATGCCTGGTGAGCAGCAGCAAATACGTCTCCCAGCGAGGTACGGTGTGTTTACATGTTGTTTTACTGTAATGGTTAAAACCATTTGAATGTTTAACTGTGGCAGTGGCAGCAGCTCAAGTAGAGGAGAGTCATGAAGTCATCAAAATGAGTCAGTAATCTTCTAAAGTTTGCTTACACTAACATTAACCACCAAAGGCTACTGGTCTGTAGCAGGAAAATCCCTGAGTGTACTGAACAGAGCAAAGGTGCCTTTTATTTCTCACAAATTCAACTTTTCACTTGTCAGATGAAGACTATGTCGTTTACTCTTACAAATGTTTCATATCTCATTTTAATGACTTCGATTAATACTGATTTGCTGCACTGTGTAGGATGTTTCTCTTCTGTGATACTTTGTGTGCACATTTAAAACCAGTTGGTCTTTGAGAATAAAACATTCACATAGGGAGTGAGGTAAAATGCACAGATTATGTCCTCTTCCAGACACTTGTCTAACTCTCTTTAAGGAAAATTAATGGGATTTAAATCCTCTAGAGTCCAGAGATTTACTTTAAACTGCCTTTAGTTGTGTCAATCAACACAACAGGCTACAAGGGAGATGACAGGAGTTCACGGAATCCCTGCAAACCTTCTAAGATATGTATGTTTCTGCGGGTCAACAATGGAGGACAGAGAGAAGCACACATGTTAAGTGCATAGAGCACTCTGGGTCTCACTACATAACCATCTGGAGCTGGGAGTTTAGTTTAGGCTGAGCTGTGGTTCCCTTGACATAGCAATGCTTCAGTGCCAGTAAAAACCCAATTTCAGTGGGTTCTGCTGGAGTTGCACTGAGTTCACTCACAGCTCATCTGGGATCAATTAGGCCCGCATGAAAACATGCACCATGGAACAGTAGGACTCGACTGAGCCCAGAACGCACAAGGACATCATCATGTACTCAAGACATACAGATAACCTCTGAACATGTTAACTTCATGCCATTTTCACATGGTGAAAATAAGGAGGGGATATACACCAGTTGCATATGGGAGTGTTTAGCACAATTATGCGGGAACATTCAGAGTTCAGTTCTCCGAAAGACGGCGAGACCGTTTCCCGACCTGTAAAAAAAATATGTGAAAAAGTCAACCAGGAAGTTCAGCTCGACAAAGGCTGAGGACCCTCCCTGGAGGTGTGAGCTTTGGGGGGTGTTGGTAAAATAAACTGAGAGAAGGCTGCGGGGTGGAGACGGAGTGAGGACAGGGTTCAAACTTCAGGATCTGTTCACCAAATGACAGAGAAGTATTTTCTGCCGCGGCCTCAATACAAAGGAGGTGAATCTAATTTAATTTGTGGTGCTCCAACATATCTTTCCAAATCAGCGTCCCAGTTACTGTGAACAGTTTTTAATGGATCCATGGAATAAATATTTCCGATAAAAATTTGTTGACAGTGCGGACTATGGAAAGTAATGGGGACTTTTTGTGTGGAAAGAGATTAATTGATGAAAAGATGCACTTTCACTGCAAACATAAATCCATTCAACTTTATTGCATTGAGGCAGCAGTAGGAACCACAGAAATATATATCTAAAAACCTGGACCAATGCCAAAACTGTGGTTTCTGCATGACTTCATAGCTCAACATTTTAGGAAATACAATTAATGGCTGAGAGTTACATGAGAAGATCAATCCCACTCTCATTTCTGTCCACTAAATATGAAGCTACAGCCAGTTCAAAGTTGTTCAAATTATTAGTTGTGGTTTTACGGTGGGATATGTGCTGCCCTATTGTTGGTTCTTCCCTCTGCTTCTTGTATTCGTGCTAAGCTAAGAAACATTGCAAAAGAAGGGTCATGTCACTCATGGACGTACAGAAAGCCACTCAGACGTACAGTACACAAGGTCTCAGTGTATTCACACACTCATTTAACAGCAATGCTCTTATTTCTTGGCAGCACTAAGAGAAACCAAATGACATGTTTTGATGCCCGCTCTCTCAGCACACTGTAAGCAACTCATTTTTAACATTTTAGATAACAAATTGCATGAGTGAAGTGATGTTTAGAAAATGTTTGTCAACCTGGGCCCCTATAATTCTACCCATCAGACCACAGTGACGTATGAGTGCAGTTAACTGGGCTGAAAAGGAGCTTCGTCTTACCTTTATATCCAAGCACAGCGACAGCGATGGTCAGGAGGGTACACAGCACATAGAGCAGAGCTATGGAGGTCTTCAGTGCCCATTCATTCTTACACTTAGTGCACTGGGTGCCCTCCTGGATCCCTGTGTAAGAAGAATAAAGAATACCACGTGATTCAATACACTTTGCTGCCTATTGTACATTTCTCTGGAGCAGAAATGTCTAAAAAGGACATGTGGGTAGAATTTTGTGTTAGATAGGGACTCTCCATGTCCAGGACTTCCACATCTGGACAAACAGCCCTGGAGTCTACATTAAAGAGTCCAGTTCCCTCAGGGCCCGGGTGGTGAAGGGGCAGGGGACACGAAAACAATCCCCCCCCACTGAGTTGTTTACACTCAGCGACATGCTTATTTTCCTGAACTCAGCCTTCACTCAGCAAACTTCCTCTTTTATCCGTCGATGTCTGTCTCGTGTGCACAAAGATTCCTTCCCAGAGAAGCACAAACAAAATTTCATGATTTTGCACAAGAAGCACTGAAAGCTGTGCAACACACTTTGGTGACGCATTGAAATTCTGCCTCTTCATCAAACTGTTCTTTTTAGTTCTCTTTGTACAGAGTCAGTTGACTTTGGAGGCAAACTAGAAAGCTAGTGGGGACACTTGTGGAATATTCCTTTCATGACAGATGAGTGGCGAGATCCACAGTGCTGACGGGAACACAGCTGCATTTAATTTTCAATTCAGGAAGTGTGTGTGTGTGTGTGTGTGTGTGGGTCTGGTTTTCATGCACCTGGAATGAAACTGCACATTCACGTTATGGATGAATAACTCTTATTCAACATGGCAACACAAAGAAGGCGATACATGACTATTACCATGTGAAAGCCAATCAATCACACGGCCGTTAATCATCAACCTGTAAATACAAAAAGAGCATTTGCTGCCATATATTTCACCATACATCTACTTCAAATGCATTGTAACAGATGAGGCAATAATTCAATAAATTAAAAGCAGCGACGACTGGCTCGTCAAGGTATCAGCTGGTGTTTAGATGCCAATGTTAACGACTTGACTCATTCTTACGGTTAGGGTGTGAAGGGATTGTTAATGACCACTGAGTGTTAGACCACAGTAAAAAACCAAGTCCAGCTGGAAGGGAGGCTAACCTGAGAGAACATGAGTTTTACCGTAAAGAGCACTGGTTAGTGCAAAAAACTGTTTTTAAAAAGGTTTTAAATGTAATATTTCCATGGTTTCAATTCTTTGCCAACGACAATGTCGACTCACAGGCCAAAATACAGACCTACTTTACTTCATCTGCCTAAAACTGCACTCCCATATTAGTTAGAAACAGTGTCGTCATTATATATTTTGTCCATCAGAGATTTCTTTTTTTAAAAAGCAGTCTCAGGAATTGTATTAAAATTGTTTTATCTTACTTGTTTGTTTCGAAAATTACAATTGGTCAATATATTGTTGGATTATTTATTTAATTCCCAAATATCAATATCAGTATCTGCTTCAAAAATCCAGTATTGTTCAGGCTATAAACTATAAAAAAGTCCTACTTTTACCAAATCTGTAAATAAATCTTGAACATGTGTTCCCAACCATGACAATGTAGAAGTGCATACATTTCATCAAAGTGTTTCAAAGCTCGACATCTTTACATAAACCATGTCAACTATTTGTGACGTTTGTTGACTATTTCTTGCCAAAATCTTCAAAGCAAGCAGCTCATTAGGGAAGGAGTAACAGAGGTGGAGAGAAAGAAGAAATAGTTGAGAAGCATGATGAAAATCAAGAAAAGGACAAACCTCGGCCAACCAGTCAAGTTTACCTCCACGTCTGCCAGACTCATATAATAAATATAGATAAGACTTGGTGTATATTTCTTCTGTCAGAAAGCATGTATTATAAAACGTCACAGCCTTGTAGCCAAGTGGGTTGTTTCCAGGCAGGAGACTGGGGTTTGTATCCCCAATTTGGCTCTGTTTCCCCCTTTTTTTTTAAAAAAAATTTTATTTGTTTTGGTCACACTTTGGTTATGTTTATGCACCACAAATACTTGGTTAGGTTTAGCTAACAAAACTACATGGTTAGGTTTAGGCACCACAAACACTTGGTTAGGTTTAGCTAACAAAACTACTTGGTTAGGTTTAGGCAACACAAATATTTGGTTAAGTTTAGCTAACAAAACTACTTGGTTAGGTTTAGGCACCAAAACTACTTGTATAGGTTTAGCTAACAAAACTACTTGTATAGGTTTAGCTAACAAAACTACTTGGTTAGGTTTAGGCAACACAAATACTTGGTTAAGTTTAGCTAACAAAACTACTTGGTTAGGTTTAGGCACCAAAACTACTTGTATAGGTTTAGCTAACAAAACTACTTGTATAGGTTTAGCTAACAAAACTACTTGGTTAGGTTTAGGCAACACAAATACTTGGTTAAGTTTAGCTAACAAAACTACTTGGTTAGGTTTA
>JBBPCS010000002.1:6769581-6786174 GCA_037974645.1 Hollardia meadi
TTATTGATAAATTTAAAATTTTCACTTTATCCCCCCCCCCCCCCCATTTAATTCCATAAAACAAGAGAAAACGGAAGAGGATTAGGGAAAGTCAGAATTCTGAGGAAAAAAGTCAAAACTCAAATAATTTTTTTTTACATGTGGCCCTAATCCTCTTCCATATATGGAATCTGACAGCCAGATTATTTCAAACTGGTCTAGTACAACAACTTAAATTGATGAAGTAGCCTTAATGAAAATAAAATTTCTTACACTTAATTATAGACAAAAATCTCTTGATGAAGACCTATTGATCAGGATTAATAGGTGTCATAACTTTTATCTTCCTTGGTATGTGTGTTTCGATATGCAAAACTAAATAATATCCTTTATAACCTTTTTCATAAGATGATATAAATCTTCGCATCCACCCTTTGCCATAACAATGATGCAGCCAAGACTGACCATAATCTGTCAGAATTAGACTGTAAAGTTCACCATTTCCCTTTAAATCTTCCAGGTGCGCTGATAATCTCAACAGTTCCCGTGTCCACAGTCTCTCTGGCCTGCAGATGCACACGACTGATCAAAGGCAGAAAACAGCTGCATCAAAAAGACCCCCCCCCCCCTCTCTCAAGTGTCACTGGGTTACATTTACACTCACTCAGTTCAAAAAAATTGATTTACAGGACCAAGACACAGATAACGCCAACATCAAACTCAGATCTGTTTTTCTTCTGTCTTCGGAGAACAGACCCTCAGCTCAGAGCTAATAGCTCAGGCCACCACATATTAGGTTCCAGACCAGCCTGAGATGATAAAGCAACTAATTACTTGCTTTCCTAAAGGCTTCAAAACTGTTATTTTACTGTCAGCTATAATTGGAGCAGCGGGCGGGTATTAGAGCTCAGATAGGGATCGTGGCAAGCTGATAAAAAACAGCTGAGCAACCTCACCCAGAGGTTGGGACCTCATTTGTTGGGTCAAGGCTTTCAGCAGCGGGCTCAGAAAGCACACAGGAATGCCACATTTACCACGCTGCTGCCGTGGTTAGATATCACGATAAGAACAACTCAGATTGGCTTGAGGAAGGAGTCGCTGGTAGAGGCCAGAAAGACAGGAAGTAAAACAACTTTTTCTCATACAGCGCTGACATACTATGATGGATGTTTTAGATTACGTTAGCTAAGAACTAGCAGGAAAGTCTGCAAGTTCTTAGCATTTAATCAAAAATGTTTAGGGGGATAGATGAGCTACCTGGTTGTATCCTATCTAATCTTGAATATATTTTGAAACACTTTTGAAGGAGTAGCTTTATTTAAACCTGCAGTTATTTATTTTTTGGCCACTTGGGGACGTCGGGAAAAAGTTACCTATCCCAAAAGTGTTAGGACACAGCATTTAGATTCATTTCCAGATGTTTTCAGGCCACCTGGAGAATGTAAATCCAATATTCACTCTCTCATTTTTTGTGTTTTTTGGACTTCGAGGGAAATATCTGCCTCTTTAGCTCCTAAACACTTGTTCACCAGCGGCTGTAAACTCAATGTCTAAAAAAAATCTTTCACTTTTTATCCAACGTTAGTCCAAATGTAGTCCTGATTGTCTGATTGGCTATTACGGTCCTATTTATAACATCGCATTTGGTGTTACGTGGAGCGTAAAAAGCAAATGTTTAAAAGCAACATTGACAACAAATGAAATTCATGTTAGTGTAATGTTAAGAAGTGATCAATGGTAATCCATTGGAAGATCCAGATTAACACTGAGTAAGTCTCACTCAGAAGTCTTGTCTGGCCTGGGAAACATCCCTCTGATGATATTTTTAATTTTTTTTATAATAACTCCAAATGAGAAAGTCAGTGTAACAGATTTTTTTTCTTCTTTATTTACATTTTATTCATCTGGTAACTGCTTAGATCCATTATGGGTCCCTTCGGAATGGCCCTTGTAGGATAATAAGATCCCAAATTGCACCAAATTGAATTTTTTTTTTTTTTTTTTTAATCTGAGCAATCCAGGGCCCTTAAATATGTGGGGCCCCAGGGCTGCAGCCAAGGTCAGCCTGTGCATGAATCTGCTCCATCCAGGGACTATTATGGGGGATAATGCCCTTGTGTGCTATTATGACTATAACAGCTTGATTTAAATGTTGGGGTATGTGGAAGATACCCTTCCCTCTAAAAAAAAAAGGGCAGATTGGATGCTGACAGTCCTGGTGCAGTTCATTGAAATGCCCAGTAGGCGGTGTTGCAGCTGAAACCATCAGCTCCACCAGTTAATCGAGAGCTGCAGAGACATTACACTTAAATCCGTTTCTTTCTACAAATTAACTCTTTTGCGGCATTTGTTTTCCATATTGCTTTTTAAATATGGATCTTGAGTTGTTGTGGCTGGTTTTGTTCAGATATTTTAAACTTCTTTTAAACTGTCACCTGAACAGGACTTCGCTCCTTGACCCACGTGTGAAACAGTCCAGATAATAAGATGTTTTAGACTCAATTTTGGCTAGATTCGTTTAACTTTTTACAAAACAAATAACAGATTTCTGGGTGTAACTTGAGGTGAAAACTCCATTCTGCACACATTTCCGTTATGTTTGCTCTGTCCCATCCCTTCCTTCTACCACAGCTCATCATTATTATCATTACAACAACAAACACATAATCATGTTGTCAAGAAGAATGAAGATGCTTTTAAACAGTTCATAAAGAGTGACCGAGGAGTTTTATGAGCATAAAAACAAGTTATAGTCACCACAATTGACACATGTGTAGCCTTTGTCCTTTAATTTATCTCCTGAACAGGCTCTGAAGTGTTCAGTCATGGCTTTAGATAAAGTACCGCACAGTATGTAGTTTTGCTTTTTTTCACTACAAATTATGTATACTGTAATTGAAATAACATATAATGTCTTCTGTGGCTCAGGAGGCAGCTTTCGGAAGTTATCTTGGAGCAGGGATTAGATTTATAACTTTTAACATAAAGCCTGCATTCAAAACTGTAAAGTACAGCCTGTGATTAAAAATGTGAGATATACAGTCATGATTTGTGTTAAAAGTTGCAAACACGCTGGTTCCCTCTTCAGTGATTTTGTATTAGCATGCATATTATGCACATGTACATGCAGCACAGAGCTTAGCCAGTACCATGCCAGTGTGTGCCAGGTCTCTACAGGGGAGCTCAGGCTTACTGTCGGCCTTATGGAGATTAGAGCAGCATGTTTTACCTGAGGGGGGCTCTGGAGTATGTTGCAGACAATTAATCAGCAATCGGTAATTATGCTGTGCGCGTAGAGCTCAATAATGTAAACATGCTAATAGGATCTGTGCCGGTGAGTAGATCCTGAGAGGACTCACTCTCATCTCTGCAGCAGCACTACCTGCTGTCTGACGTTTTCATACAGTCGTCGAGGTAAATATTTTATACTTCTTTAAACTATTTTACTCTTTATTTCTGTTTTGCATAGAGGGTGACCACAATTCACTCTTTAACAGTCAACCAGGAGAAGGTCTGTCTTCACAACCAGAAATACAGTTATAATCTTACAGGAAGGTGGATTTTGGGACATTTTCTGCCTATTCTAATTCATGTTATCACTTTATTTTATTTTATTTTTTAACATAGTTGACCAATACATGTACAAAGTGATGTAAAAATATAGCATAATAGTTGCCTACTGAACCTTACAGGTGCTAGAACAAGCGTATTCCAACTTATTTATGAATAAAAATAATTAAATCCCACTTTATTATAGCTATTAGCCTTGTTATGTAATGTGATACTTCAGCCCCAGAAGGATTAGCATTACTTAATGAGGATTTCTCACTGATGTGATATTTCCTGCCAGTGATTATCCTATTTTTCCACTGTGATTAGTTACTCTTGCTCTAAATCTGAATTGTTGAGAAATGGCACCACCTTGTGGCCGGTTACATGGCAGGCACACTGGTCAAAGCATGTCTTGTGCTTCTCAAGTTAGTTCTGCACTTCATACAGAGCTCAAGAGAGGATGAGGAGGCTGCTTGTTCAAATAGTTTGCCTCACTGAAGTGCTGCTTTGTGCTGCCGACTCTCCACCTCTAAGTGAGGACACGCTGGAAAGACGCCTTGTGGACGCCCTGAGACACAGCAGTGAGAAGAAGAAGGTATAAAATGTGTTTCTGTGGTTGCCATATTTTGTTCATTTAGGCGTCTGCTGCTTCAATTTTGGACCGTTTATTTTTCTCACAAAGTGACAAACTAAATCACCAAAACACTCCTTTAAGTCACAGCTAATAAAAAGGCAATAATGTTGCACTGACAGAAATGTATTTAAACACAAGCAGTGAGGAGCTGCATGCCTGTCTTTGTGCATTATTCTGAAGGCATATTTTCTGCCTCATGAAGACAAAGCAGCATGTGGGAGTAGTGCTGGTTCAGGGAGTCGGGGTGTAGTTTTACTGCCGTCAGGATAAATGAACTGTCTGTAGATTAATCTGCTTTTATTTTATTTTTTATGTCATTTCAAAATAAAAGACAGGGGGCTTTGTGCCAGGGCCCCAAACTGCTTCTTATCATGTCTTATCATGAATTTTATCTGTGATAAAATGTTCTGCTTTGGGGTTCCTTCAGGAGAGCCATGCAGCTGGCCCGGGAAACAGAGCAGAAACTAGAGGAAGCTGAGCAGCAATGTCAACATTTAACCAAAGCATTCTTTGAGGAATATCAGCCTTGTCTTGAAGATACTTGTAAGGCCTTCTATACCTCTACGTCTTAGACTTACAAAATTATACGAGTTAAGACGGATTTGTAACGGACTGAATCTCTGTCTCAGGAGTTTTTCAGGAAAATTGCCACCCAGCAAAGAGAATGTGGGTCCCATCAACTCACCTGAGGATGAAGCAGACCTGGAGCTTCTGCAGGCAGATGCATCGTTCGGCTGTCACACATCAGCCTCCTGCATAACCAGTGTGTCACTCTGGTCAAAAAGAAAGATAGAGAAAAATCAGATATCTGCAGACAAGCATCAGAGTGTTGGCAGTTCCAAAGTTTGTGCAAGACATGTGAAGATTATCTGTTAGAAGGTAAATAACTGGTACAGAAATGTTTTTTTTTTGGTCAGCATTGGTTCCAGATCGATTTAGCTGCTGCTCCCACACATTCACATATAGTACAGATATGCAAAAATGTTCCTATCTGGACCTTAAATGCAAATTCTGGCCCAAATAATAAGCTTTGTATCTAAAGAGATAATTAAAAACCGCCTATCACAAATTGCAGCATAGCCTCCTCCATTTAGAAGTCTTAATCTTGTGAATTATAGTCTCAGGCATCGTGAGTGAAATGTTTTGCAGGACAGTAATATTTAATAAACTGTTTGATTAAATGTTTAATGTCAACCACACTCGCTCAGAGCGCATGCTGTCCTCCAAAAAGTTATTTAATTAAACCCTGATATAAAATAGAGAAAAACCCAAACTCTTACATTTAAGAAGCTGAAAAATATGTTTGACACATCTGATCGATTATCTGACCTAAACAATTAATTATTTCTCTGCAAATTCGTCGATTTTGAATACAACTTATGGCCCTCAAGGTCAAGAATATTCTGCATTAAAACAATCTAGCTTTGTCAAATGTTTAAAATAGTTGACTGTTATTCCAAAGAGGTCGAGAAACTACGTCTCTACTGATATCATTGTACCGTTTTTCAGTTCTTGACGTCACAGTGCACATTATTATTATTTGAATTCTGTCATAGATAATAGACTTAATCTCTAAAATAGATTAAAAACTCCACAGCCAAATTGGTAAAAGGTTCATCGGTCTGTGCACAAAATAACCTAAAATGCTTATTGTAGCTGGCGGGAATCTTATCGGTGTTATTTTAGTTACCAGCTGATGGAAGGTGAGCCAAGAACTGATTCACTCAACCCATTTTTCAGGTGACTCCGCAGCAACAGATGAAGAATGTCAGACCTAAAGACGACAGCAGTGTGGCTGTAATCTTACTGGACTCTGCCCCAATAACTGTCTCAGTCCCAGCAGAGCTGGAGGTGGATGACCCTGCTTTTATCCAATATGTAGCTCAGGAGGCTCTGACTCTCCGCAAACGGCAGATAAGAGGTATTGATCCTGGCAGAGTGGCTCGCAGCATCACTTGGCAGAGCTACAAAATTGAATTTGAGCAAAATAAATTGTGATAATTTGAAACTGCCAACTTTACGCCGTGACAAATCCCTGTGCATCTCTTCAAATTTAATCTGAGAGACACAATGCAAATGGGATAATATGTTATAATCCAAAATGTTGAGGTAACTAAGACTTTGCACTGAAAGATGGAGTAATGTAGCATCCATGGAAATATTTAAGTTGACTTGCTTGTGTGAACTTCTTCTGTACCCGGTTAATTTTCTTTAAAATCTGTTTTGTGTTTTCTTATCAGTGTTGATTCTATTTCACTGTAATAAAACTGTGGACACTCTGCTCCAGCCATATTTTGTTTTTTGTTATTTTTGCCACAGGTCATTCTACGAGTTCATGTAATAGCTCCCTTAGCTGTCATTTTGAAAGCAATATTTGCATATTTATTAAGCTGCTATTTGAATCATAAGATCATATAGAATTCATTTTGAATTTGTTTTCAGGACAAAATGGTTAAAAATGTGTTTATTTTATTATTTGTTTGAGGCAGTTCAGTCCCAGTTTGTGCTGACTGTTTTTTCTTGATTTATTGTATATTATTAATTTTCTTAATTGATAAATAATGGTTTAAGTGTACTATATTGAAGTAATTTATTCTTGTTATAATGCAATGCTTGAACCAGAAAAAAACTAATTTAATGAATTCTACTGCAGCCAGTTACCATAATAAAATGCATCTTACTTACTGCATCAATCAATTGATACTGTTACTCCATCAATAATAATATTAATAATCTAGTAGTATAATAGCCCACATAATAATAATGTAACAACGATAGAGCCCATTTTGGCTGCATAGTGAGTACTTCTACTTTAATGCTTTAAGTACATTTTCTGGATAATATTTACGTGCTTTCACCTAAGTAAGATTTTGAAAGTTTTACTACTAACAGATTATTTTTAAATTTTAATAAGCCTATTGGTACTTCTTTTTTTTTTTTTTTTACTTAACTTTATTAATTAATTTATTTACTGTAATTTAATTGTTTTATAATTAACTTTTGCTCCTCCTGGTAGCAGAAAGTACTGCAACAACAACAAAAGTATAGCGCACTTTTTTCAGTGTTCTCGCGAGATTTATGTCAACCCGGAAGCAGGCGCGTCGGCACTTAAAAAATAACCCGGGAAAGGACTTACTTGATGTGCAACGATACAACACTTCTCTGCTGCTGCTCTAAAATCGTCTCCACTTTTATCTACGAAAATGCCGGCCACTTCAGACATACATACCGAAGAGATGCACGCAGAGGGCGGATGTAAAAAGGCGGAAGAGACCCACATGATGGCGGCAGCGGAGAAGAAGATCTTCGGCATGTTTTGCGATGAGCGCGGGTATCTGGATCAGATCGAGTACATCATGCAGCGCGGCCGCAGAAAGGGAGACCGAACCGGGACAGGAGTCATCTCTGTGTTCGGTGCTCAGGCTAGATACAGTCTGCGAGGTTTGTTAGCTATCACATTGTTTGGTATATAATCTATTTACTGTAAATATTAAGAATTCTGGTTACTAACAGGTGGAGGAAGTATTCAAACTATTTACTTAAGTAATACTAAGAGTGCTGCATTCAAAATACCAGGAAGTAAAAGTGCAGAATGGCCCTTTTCAGTGTCATAAGTACTACTGAATAATATTAACTCACGCATTAATGAGTAAATAGCTTTAATGTTTCATCTGGTGAAAGTGGAAATAATCTGGGTAGTTTAATAAATCAACAATTCACCATATTTGTGATCGTGTTTTGTTTGTAAAATCTCAATATGCAAAGCAGTTAAATATTTCTTAATTTTAATGGAGTAGCATGAAATGAAGTCACAGTTACAGATACACTAGTTTCAGGTTATACTGTATCTCATTCTCAGCTGATAAGGAACAAGAACCTGGAGAAAAACAAAAGATTGTTTGATAATTGAGAAACTGTCACCATTACAGAGTTTGTCCACCAGGGAGCACTGACAAGTTCATGTGTTCATTTTTCCAACTGTAAGATTTCTCATACTTGTGTTTGTCGTAATTTGAAATAACCAACTTTAGGGGAAAGTTGTTTGTCTTTCTGCAAAAAGAAAGAATAAGTTAAAAACTCAAACATATCAAGGTCAGTGTCGGTCAGGCGATAAAATGTTCTTTGCACATGTTGTCAGTAAAATGTCACATGACCGGCTCCTGCTTATTTGTAGATCAGTTTCCCTTGCTGACGACCAAGAGGGTGTTTTGGAGAGGAATCCTTGAAGAACTGCTGTGGTTTATCAAGGTAAATCAGTTATTAGAAATTTGGGTAATCTGTATCTGAAAAAGATTACCAAAAAAACCCTCAAAAGGGTAGCTGAGAACCAGATTTTTTTGACTACCCTTTGCATCATTTCCGTCCGAGGTTTTGTGTAAAATAGCACTGAATTTGGTGATTGATATTTCTATATCGTGCGGTCGCAGGGATCAACAAATGCCAAGGAGCTCTCGGAGAAAGGAGTGAAGATTTGGGACGCCAACGGGTCCCGGGACTTCCTGGACAATCTTGGGTTCACAGATAGAGAGGAGGGCGACCTGGGACCCGTGTATGGTTTCCAATGGAGGCACTTTGGTGCGGAGTACACCAACATGCATGCAGGTAAAGTATGTCACAGCCACACAGTTGTTGTTGTTGTTTGTGTATGTGGTATCTACTCAAGAGCATATTTACAATCACACATTCAGTCCCATCTGAAGGTTAGGTAACAAGGTAAGAGAGCTGCTGGCTGGAACATCATGCTGGAAATTAATCACAAATATTAGTAAATATTTTAATTGGATGCCTGTATGATAAATACGGCCATCGGTGAGTCATTTTAGCAGAGAAGCTGGAAAAGTGGAGGAACAGCTGGCCTGCTACTGTCTGAAAGTAATAAAGTGAACCTACAGGCTCCTCTAAAGTTCAATAATTAGCATGTTACATAATTGGGGAAAGAGTGTGAATAAGCAAGATGTCGGACTATTTCTATTTGGTATCCATATTATACAGATTACTGTGGATTAGATATTAAATGATTCTTTAATCCCTTCAACAGATTATACAGGACAGGGTGTTGACCAGCTGCACAAGGTCATAGACACCATCAGAAACAATCCGGAGGACAGACGGATCATCATGTGTGCCTGGAACCCCAAAGGTGACGCTCAAGAGATGACTTTAAATCTGTTTCTGATGACGTTCTGTCATTTTTAAACTTATATCTTCTCTTACGCAGACCTGCCCTTCATGGCTCTGCCGCCCTGCCACACCCTGTGTCAGTTCTACGTGTGTGACGGCGAGCTGTCGTGTCAGCTGTACCAGCGCTCGGGTGATATGGGCCTCGGGGTGCCTTTCAATATCGCCAGCTATGCACTTCTTACCTACATGATCGCGCACATCACAGGGCTCAAGGTGAGGGCACCACGCTTTTGTCAGAACTTTTTTTTTGGGAGTATATTTTGTGCTTCATCACCTCACCTTTCATGTGTTTTTCTTAATTCTGTCCCATCAGCCCGGCGACTTTGTTCACACTCTGGGAGACGCTCACATCTACGTCAACCACATCGAGCCTCTTAAAGTACAGGTGGGTCCGATTTAAAGACCGTTCGCTCGTCTCCACGTTCTCCGCTCCATTTCAAACTTACACAACAAGCTCATCTGTCCACTTTTGCAGCTTCAGAGGGAGATCCGCCCCTTCCCCAAGCTGAAGATCCTGAGAAAAGTGGAGAGTATTGATGATTTCCGCGCAGAGGACTTCGAGATCTGCGACTACAACCCTCATCCCACCATTAAGATGCAGATGGCTGTGTGAAAAATCCAACTTTTAGTTTGGTTGTGGAAGGTGTTTTAGAGAATCTATGATCACATGGTTACAGTTTTTGGTGAACTGAGACTTTTAACTACATTAGATTCTTACACGTTTTCTTATTACTGTAAGTGTGATAAATCTGCACCAATGTGGGGTTTCTGCAGTTACACTATGCTAAATGTGATTACTTGAGGAGGAATATTTGGTTGCTTGCAACAAATGCCAGTTAGATGCGTTTCTTTTCCTTATTTCAAGTATTCTCTAATTTGTGAATAAAGAATTTATTTTTGTCATCTTGGTTTGTACAGAATGCTTACTGGTCCAACAGGAGCCTATAGAATTAAAAGAAAATCGTATTTCAGTTGTCATTTGCTTATGTGCAGCTTCCATACGTCTCCTTCAGGGTACTGGTGTGTCTGCACTGATGATTCCAGCATCTCACAAGAATATCCTGGATCCTGACAACAATAAGCAAAGTGTACTCAGACAAGCCTGGAGCAACAAATGTGGATGTAAAGCAGAAACTTTTTTTTTTTTTAGCGTGCTGCTGAGATTCATTTTTATAAGCTATAGTTTACCTTACCTTGGGGGGCACATAGTGGGCGTCATGAATCACCACAGGACTGGTGAAGTGTTCGTGGAGGTGGTCTACATATTCACACATTCTGGAACAAAGTGGAATAAAAACAAACTGGTGCTGATTGTAATGTGCTAATCAGGGTAAAGTCAAGAGCTTCAAGTGGTGACAAAAACGGATCCTGTTCGTACCGGCTGCTGAGGCTTCCAGACACACAGATGTAGTCGAACAGAATCAGATGCTGGACAAGCTCGCAGAGGCCGACTCCTCCAGCATGAGGACAGACGGGCACTGGGGGCAAAGACATGTACAAGCCGCCATTTTTTCATAGAAATATTACATGTTTTATATTTCTGATGAGCCTTGTGACTGAAAAAGGCAATAAAAGGTTATCGGACATAAAAAATATATATATATATAACCATAAAAAATGCTGCTTGGAGGGAAAATAGCTATATGATTGCACTTATGCTATGAGCAAGAAAAAAGGAGGTGAAATTTTTTTGGGGGTGGACAAAAGTGTAAAGTTTGATTTTCTTTTTCTAATTATTTAATATTATTTATGTATTCAGTTATAGTTTTGATTCGCTTCATAACCTTTTACTCCCTTTTCTCACTCCATATATTACTGATGTGATTGTTGAGTTTTACCCTGGAACTTGTGTGCCATCAGCAGCACAGCCATGTTCTCATTGACACTGCCCAGTCTACAGCTGTCTATTTGGACAAACTGCAGGGCCGAGGCCTGGAGGAACTGCTTAAACACCACCCTGTTGTGACACTAGACAGGAAACAGTTACCCAACTAAAAAAATTATGAATACCATAAATATCAAACAGTGATATAGAACAAGCTTGATCTCTGACCTGCTCTCCTGTTGCCACTCCAATTCCAAGTGGAGCCAAAGCCTGCAACAACAAAGTCAATTTTTTTTTCAACCATGGATGGATTATTGAACACGTCCACTGGGCACAAAATGATCACAAAGAGATGCAAAATAACCTTAAAGGGAGGCAAAATGACTACAAAGAGACTAAATGGACCACTAAGGGATGCAAGACATCTACAAAGATACACAAAATAACTAGAGAGATGTAAAAAGGCCACACAGTCAAAAAAGGACTACAAAGGGATGCAAAATGACTAAAAATGAGATGCAAAATGACCAGAGAGACACAAAACAAGCATACAAGGATGCAAAATCTTACTCCAATGTTGAAGGGTATGTCTGTGCTCTGGGGTCCATTGCCTCATAGTTGGTCCACGTCTTCAACACACCGACACATGAACAAGGTGGGAAATCAAACTTCCCTCTCACCTTAGAGATAGTAGCGTGACCCAGGATGTCGTCTGGAGACGTGGGCTCCTCGATCCAAAGAGGTTTGAACTCAGCCAGGCTGGACACCCAACCGATGGCCTCGGCTACATCCCATCTCTGGTTGGCATCGATCATCTGACACAAAAATACACTTTCGTATACAGTTATTTCCTGATGTAAATACAACGGTGGGGGCAAAAACAACCTTTACCAAAGTGTTACTGGGTCCAATCATCTGCCTTATGAGGCGGCACCTGCGTATGTCGTCCTCTAGATCAGCACCGACTTTCACCTTGAACTTGGTCCAACCGTTTTTAAGCGCGTCTGTGCAGAGCTGCAGAAACACAGATAATTATATACAATTGTCTATTTAAATGTGACCTTGCCAACCTGAGACGTAACAGGTGTTCTTAAAGCACAGAGACCTGTTTGAGCTGCTCGTCCGAGTATCCGAGCCATGCACAGGAGGTGGTGTAGGCAGGATAACCCTCTTTCAGCATCTGATCCTCTTGGCAGGCAAAAGAGGGAGACCACACAGGTAATGAACACTCGAGGAAAAGTGTGTTTTAATAGAGCAATCATGGAGCGCAGGGGCTTATTATGCAGGCTAAAAGCTCTTCTGTTAGTTTCTAAAGAGGCAATTTAGCCATGTAATTAATGACTCTCTTTAGGGAGCTCACCTCTCTGCTGCTTGCCCTCCTGTGCTTTCACAAGTATGTCTGAATGACAAAAGAGAAGCAGAGAGAGTTGCTTTGCCGACAATCCTCTTACAAAGAAGGGATTTCATCTCCAAACAGTACTGGGCGTCATAAACCAGCCTCACCTAGAGCCTCCTCCTCTGTAAGCACATCGGTGATGTATCTGAAGTCAATGCATGAGACAATCTGCTTGGGATCCTGAATTGACACACATAACACGTGCTGATTTCCCTCGTGATCACATGATCCTGGACATGAATCAAACATCTAGATTTCCTGCGACTCACCATGTCGACAAGCAGCTTCCACAGCGGCTACATGAAAATGATGTCACGAGTCATGTAAGTGTCATACTTGTGGAAGGAAATGTTTTCTAATAATGCCTGTCCCACCTTGCCCTCTGCTCTCGCCCACAGGTCCCACACAGCATTCAGGACTGCAGCGGTGGCCAGCTGGATCACTCCCTTCTCTGGGCCTAACTGGTCCAGACAAGAGTTTACAAAGTCACCTTTGACATCCCGTGAGTGTTCAAAATGACATCGGTTTCACTGAAAAGATTATTAACTGGTGTATGCATTAAAAAAATAAAGATAAAGATGTGTGTAAAGACTGTAAAAAGGGTGTTAAAATAGGATTTGTGGGCAGAGTTCTAAACATTTTTGACAGTTTTGGCTCATGCGATCATTAACCGGGACTTTTTTTTCGCAGTTATCAATTGATTTTTGTGTATCTGAAGTCTTTTCTGCACACATCTGACACTAGGCTTCTACTTGAAAACCCAGAATTTGTCACATTTGCCTTAATCAAGACTTTGGGACTTTCAGAAACCAGATTTAGAGGACCTGTGGGTCTTTATATTAAGAAAGAAAGACAGACTAAATGTTTATACATTGAAATCGGTGACCAAACAGGATTTATGTGGCTCTTATTTGGAAGAGGCTGGAAAAGAAAACTCATTCTCACCATCACTTTATTATTTTTTTTTCTGCTTGGGTGCTTGTTCTTACCCATCTCATCTGGCCATCACTGGTCAGGAGGCGGTAAAATCCACGGAAGTCGCTCACGATCTCCTGCAAGGATTTCCCAACAACCAGTCCTGCCAGTGCCTCCACAGCACACACCACTACAGGGTCAGAACCATTTCTTTTTACATTTGATGATTTTACTGCAAACGTTAAATGTATTTGCTTCAAACAGTAGTTATATTCCCCGTGTGGTTTTGTACTTGTGGAAATTAAAACAAATTATTATAATTTTAGAACAATGCAGCATCAAATGAAGTTAGTCCAACTCCAAAAGGCGTAAAATGAGCAACATTCTGTCTCTTGAAGGCTCTTGTCAATGCATTAGCCTCTGGGATTTGCCATGATAGATGGTGGAGCTTTCTGAAGAGCTCAAACCAATCACGACCTTGGTTAAAACCCCATTAAAGTAATAATTTAGCAAGAAAAAATAACCTGGGTTTATTAAATAACTTTCTTTAGCTTGACCCAGTTTTTAGGAATAAAAATGCCTAAAAAAGTCTTGATGTGGCTGTCAGATTCAAAATCTGATGACCTTTCTTTAGATCCTCCGAGGACGTTAAGCCTCGCCATCTTCATCTCATCTGTAGAATATCGGAAAATAATACTTAAATGCACAGGTTACTCTGTGTATATGTAGCATATTTAAACTTTTTTGGGGGAAATTGAGCTATAAATGGCATGACTGTCCCACATTGTCTCAGATCCTCAATTATGCTAAGTTTATGTTTTATTTTGTATCTTAAACTGACTTAAATTAACATGTAATGATGTCCAAAACCTATATTTTAATTAAGACACAAGACTGATAACTTTAGTGACATGATGAATTTACTTGACTTGAAAAAAATTTGCTCTGGTTTCGCTGCTCTCGAATTAAATGGTACAATTTGAACTATACTTACTTTTTTGTTATGGTTGCCTAGATACAGAGGGTGGCTCATTTTACCCCCTTAATGCATATCAGCTATTGACTGGACGCAGCAGCTGATCGGACTGATCAATTCATCACAACAACACTGGAGTCTCATAACGGAGTGACGACAGTTAACAGATTCATTATCGTCATGTTTTATGGGTCTGGATTATTACAAACAGCTTTCCTCATTTATTACAAAGATTTTTCTTTTCATGACCTGTTATTTTATTGATTAACTTTTATTCTGGATCCAGTTAAAGTCAGAGAGAGTAGGAGAGTCATTTCATTTCAATCATTAATCGTCAGCATTTGATGTTGCATCATTTACATTTTCCCTGAAACATTTAGCTGAATAAATAATGTCTACTATTAAAACCTGTTCATGTGCAGGTGTTTGTTAAACAGGCAACAGAGAGAAAACACTGCTGCTCTGCACTGAACTGTCTTTATTAGACCTTGTGCTTCAGGAGACGTGCAGGGCGCGAGCTTTCGCGCGTCAGCAACGGACGCCAAAGAGTACCATGTGCGCCTGGATAAAACGCGAGGGGCTCGTGACAAATCATCTGACAACCTGAGATGAGAACATGAGACAAACTCCATCCACTCCAGCCGGGTCCGCCGTCATCAGAAACGGACCTGCGTCTCTCCACGTATCCTCGATGGGAGGAAGACACAAGTGAGGGACATGTGGATGCAATTTAAGCGAAATGGGAAGCACCTACAGATTTATATCTGCTGCGTTCAGGTGCTGCACTTGAACGCAGCAGGAACCAACCGCTCGTGTAGTTAGTAGTGAGTAGTAGAATGAATCTTACCGATCTCAGTGCCTTTTCCCAGAGTGAATGTGAGGCCGAAGCCTTTCAACCCGCAGTCCGTGTCGATCACCACATATGCGGCCGAATAATCCGGGTCAGTGTGCTGCAGCGTGGAAAGTTGGAGTAAAGCGAGGCCTCATAGCACTTTGAGTTCACTCATAACATCCAGATTACTGATCGGCTGCTGCAGCTTCCTTACCATCGCGTCTGAGCCGTGTTGCTCCAAAGACGTCGGGAATCTCACATCCCTGACTGTCAGATTAATAATTCTGTGCAACATTTTAGTCTTTAGCCTTGTAATTCTGGGCACCGTTAAGATTAGTTTGTCCTTAAGTGAACCTGTAGGAGATCCCACCCACCTCTTGTCATTGGTTTAAACATTTAAAGGGACAAATCAAGAAAACTGGACCGTAAAATCACGTCTTTATTATACAAATTCACCCAGATGAGTCTCCACCCACTAACCTCCCACTCAAATATATTTGCAACATTGTCCAATTTGCTTTTATTAATAATCTTATAAAATGAGGATTTTATAATATACAAAGCCCTTCTTTACAAGCTCAGGCATCAATTAGTGTTATCCCCAAGATAATACTGTCCCATACAGGAGCAAAGATTAAAAATCCCCCCACTGCAATACAAATAGTCTTTGCAGAACCACTTCTGATGTGTGAACATGAAAGAAGAAGATTAAATGGTTGTCTCCAACATATTTAGAGACTTTGTCCATGATTTTCTCTTTCAGAAAAATCTTCTATATCCTTGATTGGAGGAAATGTAATAAGTGAAGTGTCACTCTGGCTTGGAAAGAAGCCACAAGTCCACGAGTTTCATCACTGTTTAACTCACTGCACCGTTATACACACCGTCTTTGCGTAAGCATGTCTCTGTGGCGATCACAGTGAGATTATGCAACCAGGGCAGAATTATGGCAAAAGTCTGAGCAGAGATTTCTGCATGATGATGGACAGTTGGGAAAGTGTCCATGTGACATGATAATAAATTCTTATAATAACAAGGGAACATAGAAGAACACACATATACATATACATACATATACATATATATATATATACATACATATATACATATATATATATATACATACATATATACATATATATATATATATATACATACATATATATATACATACATATATATATACATACATATATATATACATATGTACATATATATACATACATATATATATACATACATATATATATACATACATATATATATACATACATATATATATACATACATATATATATACATA
>JBBPCS010000002.1:6786274-6797736 GCA_037974645.1 Hollardia meadi
AATGCATTGTAAAATATTAGAAAGGCATAAAGACCATGTCATAGTCTCCCTCCAGTCACCCATTTGTAAAAAATAAAAAACTGCACTGTAGCTGATGAAATGTAACTAAAGTTAAGCTGTGTGGGATATTCTTTAAATAATCACTGTCAGATGGACTGTGATAATGACCATCAAGTCCCCTGAGAGTGGCTCCCGATTAGTTTCATATATTATCTCTGTTAATAATTAATCATTCTGATGCACAATTAACCGATTCACCGCAAAAGATTACAATTTGGAGGCAAATGGAGTGTGAGATCTCCACGTTAAAACCACATAAAAGCCCAACAGTTGGACCGTCACTCTCCACAATGTGTTTTTCTATTGCTTTTTTATCACAGCTTTACGTCACAGCAGTACACTGTAGTGTATTTAAAACAGAAATGAAATGAGTTTGTTTCTTTCTACCGCAGTCGTTGTGCATGGTGATAAAATTTAAATAAAAAAAAAGAATCTAACGTCACACAGCTAAGACTTGTGTAGTACCATGAATGAAAACAAAAATCAAGAATGGGTGGAGCAAGTAGTGGTCTTTGCAGCTGGTTCAGCGTGGCTCCCAGTCGGCTTTTAATAGAGTCAAATAATTAAGCGCTCACGTCTTCTCTCTGCCTTTAAGCAAGCGTACTCCCAGGCGTAAGGATACGCAGCAGGCTATAGGTTTTCTCCAGGTTGGTACTGTGGCTCTGTGGCTGTGAAATAGTCCTCCAGGAAGGACTGGAGGTACTCGAACGTGGGTCTCTCGTCTGGGTCCTTCTTCCAGCAGAGCTTCATCATCTCGTGCAGGGACTCGGGGCACCCCTGTGGGCAGGGCATGCGGTATCCTCGCTCCACCTGCTCCAGTACCTCGCGGTTCACCATGCCTGAGGGGGGGGGGGGTGCAGGAGGGAGAAAGGACTGTCAGAGCTTTAATCACTTTTTAAGCTTTTTTTTTTTTTTTTTAGGTTTCTAGAGTCAAAAAAGGGGAAAAGCAATGACACAAGTGAGATAAGGACAGAATGGGGTCATGTGTATGTTCTATGTTCTATAGATCAGATTAGGGCTGTAACTAATGATCATTCAATATTTATAATTTTAAAAAACAGTGAAAAATGCCCATGACAATTAATTCAGATCAGATATACAACAGAGAAAAGAGGCAAAACCTCACATGTGAGCGGCTCAAACCAGAAAATATTTGTCATTTTTGCTTAATGATGTAAATAGTTGATAGAATAGATTGACATTTCGGGAAATACACTTTCTTTTCTTGCTGAGAGTTAGATGAGAAGATGGCTGCCTCTCGCAAAACTCCAGCCGGGAGATGGTTAGCTTAGCTTAGCATAAAGGCTGTAAACGGGTGGAAACAGCTAGCCTGGCTCTGCTGAGTGAAGGCAACAAAGTCCACCAACCAAAATCTCTAAAGCTCTCTAATAATTAGCACGTAATATCTCCTTCGTTTACACTGTAAAACATGTAGCCTGGCCAACCTCCCGTCTCCAGGAAGTCGTCGCACCCTTCCAAGAAATAGTCAGTCACTTCAGTTTTTGTATGGATTAAACATATGAGATGCAACATGTTAATCAGTGGCTTTGGAGATGCTGGTAAGCAGATTTTGTTACCTTTGGACGGAGCCAGGCTAACCATTTACTCCTCTTTGTGCGAAGCTAAGTTAATGCCTAACTGTAGATTCAAAGTTAATGTACAGACATGGGAGCGTACTGATACTCTCATCTAACGTTCAAGCAAGAACGTCAAAAATGGTTAGTATGAAACTCTCTCAATGGATTAATCTTTTAGTTGTAGTTTTACTGCTACATCTGACAGAAAGTGGAGCTGTGTGAACGTGGTGCAAAACACCGCAGGCCCTGCTCCCCGGGGCAATATCAGTCTGGCAGATGGTTATAAACAAGGGTGGTGTTCAATCTCCTGATCGTCCTCCACCAGATGGTCTCATCTAATCTCAAATGTGTGTGTGTGTGTGTGTGTGTGTGTCACTGTTCCCCCTGAAGAGGCATAAACAGCCAGCACAGACAATGTCAGACAGCCTCACTTCATCCGCCGACATTAACGAGCACACCAGCTTGACGTCTACTGACAGACTGAAAGCTGATAACTCCGGGCCGTGAATCACCGCCCTCCGACACCACCTATTATTCCCCACACCCACAAATGTATCTGTGTGCGTTTCGTCAATGTCACTTACCTGGGTAGGGCACTCTGCCTTTGGTGACGAGCTCGGTGAGTAAGATCCCAAAAGACCAGACGTCTGACTTGATGGTGAAGCGTCCGTACAGAGCAGCTTCTGGGGCCGTCCATTTAATAGGGAATTTGGCTCCTGCATGTGGTGGAGAGGATAGTGGTGAGGTGACTCCACTAGAGAGCGCACGCCCTCATTTCAGCCCTCGTTTCCAGGAACTCACAATGGCTATAGTGACCCACAGTGACATCATTAAGATCACATCATTTTTTGGTATTCAGGTTCATACTGGCTTGTAAATGCACCCCAGAGAAAGTTCTTAGAACAATCAAATGTAAGATTAAAGGAATAAACTCAGAAGTCACAGTAGACACGCAGATAGATTTGGTTGTGTGTGCTCAGAATTTGAGCTATTTATGGTTATTTTTGCCACCACTCCACTACAGTGGGGGTGAATGCAATTCTGTTTGTGCTTACGTTAATGCAAATAATTAATGTGTCTTACCAGAAACAATGTTTTGGTAATACTAAGCGATCCACAAATATTGCTGTGAACAGTTTTCAGTGAAACTGCTTTCGATTTGAACATATAGTTCTGATATCTGTGGATAAATAAAAGTAGCACTGGCGCTGCAAAGAAATTCCTTTCATCTCTCCTATTGTGCTAATAGGCGTTAGTTTCAGCTGAACATTCTGCTACTGTCACAGTTGTATAGCAGTTATGCTAACATTGCTTGTTAGCCTTTTTTCTCCATTATTATCTCCAGATATTCTTTACAGCAGTTTTGTGATTCTTGATTGATTTCCTGGTCATATAGTAGCCGATTAGGGCTAATGTGTTGCTGATGCGACTTTTCTAATTACTTGACTTTTCTTGTTGACTCTGTGTGCATGTTTACAAGATTAATTACTCTGATCCAGATTCAAACATCTCAAAAACTCTAGATTCTAGTGAAAGTTTGGATGTATCTTCACTATTGGATTGTCATGAAATTTCATTAAAAAGGCATCATCAGGTCAAAATGGAAATTTGTCCAGTAATTTTGTTTATGACCGTTTTACCGTCAAAACTAATTTCCCATCACCCTCAACTTTGTGTTCAGTGGTAATTAGCAAATGTTAGCATGCTAACACACTAAACTAAAGCTGGCCTCTATGGAAATAAATATACCTGCTAAGCATTAGCATGTTAATTTGTCATTATAGGTATTATTAGTATTTAGCTTAATCACTGCTGTGCTAGTACAATCTCAGAGCTGCTAACCTGGCTGTAAACTCTCAGTGTTGTTACAATACTTTTGATATCATCTTTTTTCAATACTGTTTTTACAGATTCACAACTGCTTCCAGTAAAAACTTCCATCTTCAACCATTATTAGAAGTGCATTAGCATCACCTCCATTGCATTAGGTTGGCAGAAATCTCAAAATAGGGGTGAATAAAAGGAAATTATCCACATAGTGTAGGTAGATGCCACTACAGGTGACATTGTAATTTGGTGAGCCAGTCCTTTCAGGAGCCGAATTCTCCCAGCGTGTGAAAAGCGCAACTAATCAGAGGGAAGAGGAGCATCTGGTTTCCACTATTCTCCAAATTCACCATGACATGAGACAACAGGGAGTCATCATTGCTATGAGGTCACTGCTCTCCTCATTCACCTGTGACTCACACAGTGTGTGTGTGTGTGTGTGTGTGTGTGTGTGTGTGTGTGTGTGTGCCCACCTTGCCTCGCCGTGTACTCATTGTCCTCAATCAGCCTGGCCAGACCGAAGTCGGCGATCTTGCACACGAGGTTGTCTCCCACGAGAATGTTAGCAGCCCGTAGGTCCCTGTGGATGTAGTTCATCCTCTCGATGAAAGCCATGCCGTCAGCGATCTACACAAAAAAACAACAACAAAAAAAACAAACACATTTGACAGCATCTCATGACGGCTGCTTTGATAAATCATTTTTAGCTCCTTCGCACCCACAACATCAAGCCCTCTGTCAGGCACAAAGAGGAGGCTAATAACGAGAGAACAAAAGTGTGCCAAATCTGGGAGAGGGAGATATCTGAGGCTGCCGTTCTTTTTAAAAAAAAAAAATCAGACGCTTAAAATAGAACTTATAAATATGATTCACTGACACAAACTCTGCTCTCGTGAAACAAAGAGATAAAGTTTGGTTAGGTTTGTCTCACCTGTGCAGCCATGTCCACCAACAACGGGAGCTTCAGGAATTTGCCGTCACCCTCTTTGAGGAAGTCAAGCAAGCTTCCTATAAAAAAAACATAAACGCAGGACAGCCATGATATACTGCAGGAGCAATAAAAGCACTGTGATACCACTCTCATACTAATGTTAAATATTCAAATGAGCCCTCTATCCTCATCATACCTGGTTGGAAACTGAATATTAAATTAAGCCTGGTTGTGAATTAGCACGCGATTAATAGCTGCATCTAATCACTAGTGTTAATTTAGTGCCGATCAGAAGAAGTATTTTCTGCATTATCACGAGCAGAATTGTGGGAAACACTCACGCAGTTCCTCAGTGAGATCGCAACACACAGAAGGTCAACAAACTGCAGGCATTTAGACACGCATCCACACACAGAAGCGTATGTAATAGAGTTAGCATTTACAACACACACATAAATCTAATTACTCATAAAAGCCTGAAAAAAACAACAAACACATTCCAGCTGAAGCTATGTAAGCCTCCCACAAAACAACAGCAGTTTTTAATTAAACACCCCGGTTTCAGGCCTCAGGGAACCACAAGGGGCTTTCAAAGACTTTCAATATGTGCAGCATATTAATTAAAACATCCGTAAAATTTGCATTTTTCCTTTAAGGAGACTGCCACGCGTATATCTGACATCAGTGCCATGCTCGAAAAAGCCAAGGCTGCATGATCAATTTTGTTCCTGGATAGCCTACAAGCTGAGGCTTGATGTTGTTTTCTTTTTCTTTCAAAATAGATGTCATCTGTGTCATATAGCATGAAACAGTCGAGCCTTGTTATTCTCCAGGGCTGAGAGTTCTCAGAAAATCAGTTTGATTGCTAATCAACTATGCCAGTCTGGAACTTGCCATAGCTTCTTCAGGTATGTTTCAGGTATCTGCGTGTACCTTTGGCCATGTACTCTGTGACGATATAAATGGGCTCCTCAGACACCACAGCATAAAGAGGCACCAGTTTGTCGTGTCGGAGCTTCTTCATGATCTGAGCCTCTTGGAGGAAGGCCTCTGGCGACATGGTGCCCGGCTTCAGCGTCTTTATGGCCACCTTAGTGGTGCCGTTCCACGTGCCTGCAGAGACAAAGAGAGAGAAAGAAAAGCCCACAGGCCGCAAGGGTAATCAGCGTTGTTAATGGCGGGTGGGAGCAGGACAATATCATTAATTCTGTCTTGTAATTGCGCAGACATGTGCTGCCATGCATGCACTCCTCGCAGAAATATCCCTGGGATGAGCGGATACGAGTTCGCAGTTCAAAAAGGAACAAATAAATTTGTCCTCCTGAGTGAGACGATCTCTGGAGACAGACAGAATACAACAAACAGAGGAAGCAACTGCAGGAAGTGGATAATTCCCCAAGCTTGGACACAAATAGACACAATAAATATAGGCACAGTGTTTGTCTGTGTTCGATTTAAGCGCATGATGCCCGTATTTCCAACACAAATCCGGGCTGATCTTGTGTTTCCACATCTACACAATTACAACTGAACACTAAACAAATGTGTGACCACCAGGAAAGAATTTTCTGAGCATGTTCCCACATGTCTTGTCTGTCTTGCTCTTACCCATCCAGACCTCTCCAAAGCAGCCCTGGCCCAGTTTGAGTTCCAGTTGCAAGGACTCCCGGGGAATCTCCCAGGCATCTTTCGCAAGCCCCTGCGTCTGAGGCTTGACTGTGGGGCACACCGTGGTCAGCCTGTGGCAAAGCCCGTCGGCGTGCTCTGTGATTGCAGCAAGACGTGGAGATCAAAATGCTACATAACACCCAGCAGTGCTACACACACATACACACACACGCACGAGTTTTTGAACCAGCAAGATGCAACATTTTAAAAGTCTCTTTCATGCATCGATTCATTCCATTTGGGGGGGGTGAATTTGTACTCTCTTATGCTGACTGTGATGAAATATAAATGAGATGAAGTGGCTTTTAACACACCGAAAACCCTCTCCAGAGTGAGACTGAAATGAAGTGGGATCACAGATTTTTAACCTCAACCTCCCTCAGGATGAAGACGAGAGCGGAGGCTCAAAATCATAATTGTTATTAAAATTGCGGGCTATTCATCTCCCTTGGTAACACTCCGGGGCCTTTTGCACATGAAACTGCATGGTGGCACCAAGCAGCAGGTGTGACTTGAGAGTAATTTTCAGGTGTGATGAAAGACTGCGATGAATAATGAATGAGTGAAAAGACTCAAGGAGAAAGAAGACAAGAGAGTGAGCAGCAACTACACTGCACACTTACATACCTGTGTAGTGTTTGACAAGCTTCTGTAATGTGTCAAACTGTGCCCGCGTGGTGATGTAGTAGCCCCCGTTGTCAAGCTTGCGGATCTTGTAGTGTTTCACATTGTCTCCTTTGGCTTCATCCCAGTCTCGTATGGAGAGAGAATAAGCACCTGGAGAGGAGAAGATAAATGTTCTTCATGCATCTAAACTAACGTGTCACTGATTGGACTGAAAGTCTAAAAATGGGATGAGGTTCCATCATGACTGTTTTTCTTTTTGCTCTTGGAAATTCCCAGTCATCTTTCAATGATGTCTTACATTCTCCTCAACACAGAAACTTTGTCTCTGATTTGTATCATCGGTTTGGTGTGACGAATGGCTTTAAACAGCCTGTAGAACATGCAAATCCAGAACAAATTTACAGGCACTGGATCAAGAGACAAGCACACTGCACTGATAGCTCCTTTGTCAAACACTGGAAATGTCTGACGAAGATAGAGTTAGATCGAAACGTTGCTCGTATTTATCAGCATACACGTTTTCTTCTGCTTCTGCGTCTTTAAAACGCATCTTAAAACCCATTTGTTTTCTTTGGCATTCTCCTGATTTTATACCCCTTTTGATTTTTGGGTTGTAAACTTCATTCTGGCACGGCTCCAGCGATGGCAATGTTGGTTGGCTGGTCGCTTTAATCCAGACTGAAATATCCCAACTCTGTTGCATCCAGCATCATCAGGTCAAAATGGAAATGTGTCCAAACTTTTATGACCAGTTATGATTGAAAAAAAGAGGCTAAAACATCTCCTGTGCAGACACACTGTAAGATAGTGAACATGGTAAACATTACACCTGCTAAACCTCAGCATATTAGCATACTGACATTAGCATTTAGCTTGAAGCTTAAGTAGAGCCTCACAGAGCTGTTAGCCTGGCTGTAGATTCTTAGACATGTTATAAACCCTCTTCTTTTCATCGTTTCTTTTATCTCTGTCTTTCTACTTGTCTTCATCTGTCTTCAAAAGTGCAACAAAAATCTAATTTTCCTGCTTGGCTACATTGTGCTGGGAATACTACCACACCCATGATCCTCAGCTGACGCTACTATGGAAAAGAAGCCAGACGAAAGTGGTTCATGTATTATCACGTTCCTATCCAGCATTAACTGTACCTGTAGCTCACCGTTAGCTGTGTTAGCAACACAATTTTGAGCTCTTTGATTGGAAGTTTTATGCTAAAACGCTCATTGGGACTTTTCTTACGTTTTGTACAGTTTTAACCACTGAGTTTTGTGCCCATCAAAAGCCCTTCAGTGCTCAAACTGCTAGTAAGCTAGCATTGTCCACACAGACTTTTGCTTAGGGATGCCTGTCTTTAATCAGACTTTACTACACTGTTTAGAAGCGATCGTTACCTTTAGTAGTTTCACTCTCTCGCACCAGGAAAGTTCCTCGATTGTTCCCCGGATTCAGCAGCAACCTCTCAGCATCTTTGCGTCCCATTTTACCAAAGTACCACCTGTCAAGAGAAAGCAGAAACATAAAGACCTGCCCAACTCGAATCAGATCAGATCCTGCGAGTGTTATTAGTCCCCTGGTGCAGTCGCTGTAGATGGAGTAAGGTGGTTATAAGAAGTGGAAACAAAGCCTTACTCTTCAGCCTGGATGGAGTCAGCAGGGGCCACATAATTGCTCGGGATGTAGCCATTCCTCCCCGTGTTGATGGAGCGAGCCTCCCACCAGTCTCCTTCTCTGCAGGAACGACACAGGAGACGTGAGACAAATGCCTTGTTCATTTAACAATCAAACAAGAACTCGTACGTGAATGGTGATTGAATGAGACTAATCATCATAATAATGGTGTAACCTCAGACGACATCTCTGCCATGAATGAAATAAAAAGATTCACAGCACTGTGCAGAAAGCCAGCATCAGGATACAGATACACAAGGGACAGGTGCAGACTCATCCCGTCATCGCAGCTGCACTAAAACCGACTCGGGAGATGCTCACGTATTGTTGATGATCTGGAAGCGGTCTCCTTTTTTAAATGAAAGGTCATCCGATGTTCGAGCCTCGTAGTCGTACAAGGCCACAAAGAAGGTGACACCACCTAAAGACACAAAACAGACCCACATGTGGTGAGTAAATACCTTGTGAGCTTGTCAAAGTGGGTACCGTAAAAACACATAATAGCAGACAACGATGCAAATAGAGAGCGTTATGATGCTGTAGAGGGACCGTATCAGGACACAGCAGATTTGTTTGTGGGCGTGACCGTTTAATGGCCAAAATGAAAGTGGATAAATGTCTCGCCAAGGTCTGAGCGCTTAAACTGTATTGATTTTCTCTCTCTCTCTTGAGTATGAGTACTTCCCCAGCATGGATATATGACTGACTAGACTCTACAAAGATGGATAACGACATTCAGGCAATATATCAAACCAGCTTTGAACAGAATCATCTCCCTCATACTCCAGAAGTATAAAACATGTCACATGTTCAGTAAATTATAAAATAAGTCAACTCATCTGACCATCTCATGCCAACAACATCCTGTAAAACATCCCGCCTACCGTGCAGCCACACTCCCAGACATTCATATACCCACCGCTGACAACAATGCTGTCAACAGTAATCCCATTATATCCCGTAGAAAGCGAATACCATGGCAGCGCCACCTTCACCCCCTCCTCTGAGAGCAGATCATCCAACATGGAGGAGGATTACAACCTAAATCCCATCGAAACAGGAGGGTTCAATCTCATCTCTTTGCTCTCAGGACGGCTGTAAGCTGCTCAGGCACATTTAGAGTGATCAGGGTTGATAGCAGGACGTGTGTTAAATCTAACAAGGCAAAGCTAGTTAAAGTAACAATGACTCGGGCACTAGCCGACTTGTTGGATCAACATACTTTACATTAGCACCACTGACTATTCTCCATGGCACCCTCTGTTTTATACAAACAGTTAACATCATTTCTGGTTTTAGTTTAGATTAGTTTATTTGACAAAAAACTACAAGCCTCCATCAGACCACCACATTGTTAGGAATGACATGACAAAGTCCAGAACTTAATTCCATTGCGGTCCCTGATGTTCCATCAGTCCATATGTCTGTAAAACATTTTGTGCCAGGATAAGAGAAAAGTTTGGCTTGCTGGTGGAGGCAGAAGGAAAGTCAGGGGATCATTCATTCTATGGGGAAGCCAAGCCGTTAGCATGACTTAAAAGTATGAAAAATATGTTGGATTAAACATCTGCAGCATGTCAAGGCTCTACTATTGGATTTAAATACATATAAAAAACAGTATTAAAGATTGAATACCATATGGCATTATGAAATACCACCGCGGAAAGCAGATTAAAGAATACAAAGATTACAACTGGCTGCCTGGAAGATAAGAAGATACATTCAAAATCTAAAAACCCGATGGTACACTTTAAACATGTGGCCAACAGTAAAGCAAATTAACTAAACATGTGTACTGAACATGAATATTAAGAGGGCAATGCTCCCATGGAGACAATCACCAGCATTTCAAGGTATCTTACAATAAAACACGACTCACTTGAGACGGCACCAGAGAAGGAGTTGGACACAGGACCAGAGAAGGAGGACGACGCCCCTCCAAAGGGAGTCATGGCAGATGAGGACCCACCGAACGGCGTGAGTGTGTGGTTGAAGTTTACAGCCCCAGAGCCTGATGAGGAGGAGGGAGGTTGATTCTGCTGCAGCTGGGTGGGATCCGGTCCGTAGTGACCTACGTGAGGTGTGGTGGCTGTGGCGTTGGGGTCTGGCATCGTGGAATTTTCTGGCCGATACTTCATCGTAGGGCCTTTTTCCTCTTTGCTCTTTATGCACCCCATCGTCTCGCCCTGCCTGGACAGACAACACATAACTGTCAATTTAATGCCAGGAGATTGAGGATCCAATTGATGACTCGCCTTGATGATGCATAAATAAAGTGAAGCGGACCAGCGGAGGTGCAGGATTAACGACGGCAACATAAAGCCTGTAGGAACATGCGTTATGAAATGAAAATGTAATGACCTGACATCAGCATGTGAATCATTTTGTTGTTGTCGTTGCAAACGCTAAGACTATAAGCCATGGGGTAACTGGGACATATGGGTAGACGTCAAATCCGCTTTGAATCACGCTCGCTTGTAGATTCAATGGTACATGCGTGTTTTGAGGTGATTATCATTTCATATTGTTGTGATCTATTACATGTCATCGTTGTTCAATAAAGAGTCACACAAATGACAGATTAAAGCCCATCTAAAGCCGTTCCATTTCCTTAAAATGGAGAAAAAAATAGGAACTGTTTCTAAACTGTCCTACATTTCTGCCGTGTTGTGATTCATAGAGCTTTTTTGGGGTCCTCGGCCGATAAAAGAATTACTAAACCAGCCCGAGGGGGTCAGCTGGTCCCTGGACAGAATATTTTTTACTGCAAAACCAATCAAATGAGAAGCAAAATGACCACAGCGAGACTAAAAACAATGACAAAGAGACACAAATGCCTACTAATAACCTCTCTGAGTTGTTTTTGTGTCTCTGAGTCCGAGAACTCTGGTTCACCTTTAAAACAGATACAGAAACAGTCTGACTTGCTCCAATATAAGAGTGTTGGAGGGTCTTTCACACCTCTGTACCCAGGGGCCACACCTCAGAATGACCGAGCTACAAGATTTAAAACATTGGAGTGTCTCCGTTGTCATTCCTCCTCCTAACATAATTTGACTGGAGTCACACTGAGGCATTCTTCGGTGAGGTGAAGACCCGGAAAA
>JBBPCS010000002.1:6807686-6833271 GCA_037974645.1 Hollardia meadi
TCTTCTTCTTCTTCTTCTTCTTCTTCTTCTTCTTCTTCTTCTTCTTCTTCTTCTTCTTCTTCTTCTTCTTCTTCCTCATTTGTGCTCCTGTCTCTCAGATTTTTTTAAACCTTTAATCCCACAATGTGGAGAGACTTTGCTTTGGACCAATATGTTATACATATCATTGATTGATACAAGCGATTTATCAGCGTCCTGTTTATGGATGTAAGGATGATGAGAAATTATTTTAGTAGATCTGGGTTAGACCAGATGAGCGCCCTGTTGGCCTTACAAACTCAAAATGCCAGTTTTTAATTTTTTTTTAAAGTCAAGAATCCCAAATCTGAGATGGGGACCAGAGTACTTTTGAGGTTGTTCTTGTCCTTTTCTTTCACAATGTTTACACGAGTGATCTTACACCTTTGACTCATGTAAAGTGCCAATCTTGTGTTTCTATCAACCAGTTTCTGTGTGTTTGGAAACTTCTGCTGAAGGCTTTCTCATGTCTCTCCGCCCATATAATAAGTATCACCGACATCTAAAGCACCATCCTGCAAATTCTTTAAAAAAAAAAGTATAAAAAAAAGACAAGAAATGATACTTGTTACATGGTAACTTCTCCATCGATTTGTTCTTTGTGAGAGACATTCGAGGCAGATTGAACTCTTGTGTTTGAACCTTCTGGGTCTATTGTGCTTCCCTTTTCTGTCATGTGAACCAATGTAAAATCTACAGTAGATTGCATGATTAAAGTAATTGCACTAGCCACCGCGTCTGTGCAGACGACTCCAACCAGATGGTTTTGCTTGCTTTCTGACTACTGCAAACATACATACCTGTCATTTCTGGATGTTGCTTTGTGTTCTGTTCTCCTCACTGACATTTCTACACAAGCTGTATGTTGAACTGTGTGCCCCGTTTGTAGAATTATCTGAATGTACTTTACTGCTGGCAAGAATCTCTCAGTCTAATGTCATGCTTTATCTTTTAGGCTCTGTGACTAAACCGTTTTTTGTTTTTTTTTTGTAACCAAATGTTAAATTGTATATGGAGAAACAGCTCTGATTGGGACATTTAAAGTGGTCTTTCTACTATTTATCTGCACAAAGGCTGCCATAATTGGCTAATTGACACAATTACATTCAAAGAAGAGGGAAGATGAGATGCAAGTACACAAGAGGAAATGGCAGTTAGACATAAAGAGAAAGGAAATAAAGGAAAGGGTGGGTTGAATGACCAAGAACATGCTGATTTCATGCACGGTCTTTAAAAATTTACATGTAAAACTAAAAACTAAGTGGTGGGTTGTCAGACTTTGGTTCCCCCTATCTGCACACTTCTCACCAAATTTGTGAGGAAGGACTACACATTTTCCCCAGAAAAAAAACCCCCAGGTTAGATTAGATTTAAAAACGGCAGGGCAGAAATTTCTTCGATCTGTGTTTACTGTATCAATCTTTTTCTTTAATTTTGAATTCTCCTCTAGGCTTTGTGACGCAGGGAGCAGTTTGCGGCTGTGGTGCCTTGCATCGACTTTAAAATCGCCATGAAATCACAGATGGCTATTTAGTGGCCCTACAATGCTGCACATCATCAGCTTACATTTCACCCCTTTTTTGTTGTTGTTTTTGTGTTTCACAGACGTTTGGTAGGATCTCCAGTAGCATCCAGCTTAGACGTCAAGCGTTTTTTGCTTGCACTGCTTTCTGTTGCACCTTGTTTTGTTTTTTTTAGAGCACTAGACGTAGAGTTTTGTGATAATAGAGGGAAGAATCAGTTTCCCGCTCTCCATGAAACATTATATGTACGATAATGAAAGCGCCAACAGCCTTAAAAAAAATGAAATCATCTTCAAAGATATATATATATATATATATTTACTGTGTAGAAAGTGAATATTAGATTACTACTTCAAATGGCGATCTGCAAGGGTCAATAAATGTTTAAAAAAAAAGTGTTGTAAGATTTGTATGAATAAATTTTTGTAAACAACAAAAATTTCGTCTAATCTTTGAAGCCAGTATCACCATAAGTCTTCTGTAATGCAGATAGTCCCTTCCTCGACAGTTTTAACAGGATGTTACATAAGAAAGGAGAGATTGTGGACATCACAGAGGGAAACATTAGCAGGATGAAACACCAAAAAGACCACACACAATCAAAGCAAACATATTGTTAATTAGTTTCAATGTACAAACACGTGCACACATCTATTAGCTTGAAAAAAACAACAAAAAAACTATTAAATTGATTCTGAAATAACAAAAATAAGAAGTGTCCATCGGTTTCATGTCCTCATCAGTGTGAGTATTATGTATTGTAGCTGTCTGGACGGTCAGTAACTGTAAGATGTTGCAAAATAAATCAGTAAACCACAGAAACGGCCAGTGAAAAGGAGAGCAAAGATCCAAATCTCTGCCCCATTTTCATGGCGACTCAGTGGCTCTGGCGGAGGAACAATGACACCAGTTGGCTGGGTGTCTGCCTCCTTTTCGGGGGCAGCATGAGTAAAGAGACGTGGGAGGGATCACCCAGGCCCGCAACGCACACTGCCTTGCTGCACTTTACACCTCTCCAGGACTTCAGCAGTCACCACCGAAGGCCTGCAGCACTGGTGGAACAGTTGGCTGGTCTCAACACTGGTACATTTGTTTTGTGCCAAAACAACAATGTTGAAGCCTGTGGCAAAAGAGCCAGAGCGGACTGATTTAAATTAAACATGCACAAAAATGAGGGAATGCATCCACATGTATTCAGATAGAAATCTACCTTTTTATGTCATACATAAAAAAAACACAACTGGAATGGAGTTTAATTCTGTGGCAGAACACTCCTTTATATTCATTTCTTTCTTGGTTATTCAAAGTTTGAAGTTATATGGATAATTTTCTGGGTCCAAGATAGGCTCCTAGATGCCTCAGCACTTTAGCACCATTCATATTGCTGCCAGTGGAAATCCCCTGTATGCATTGACATTAGTTAGAACAATTAGTCAATTAATCAATAACTCAATTGACAGAAAATTAATGAGCGACTATTATGATAATGAAATAATTGTCAATTCCAAAGCAAAAATTTTTAAAAATAAATATGTTTGAATTTGGATTCAAAATTATTGGATTCAAAGTTTAACAAGTCACCTTGGGGATATTGTAATGGGTATTTATTTTTATTTTTGTGGCATTTCAAGTACCGCGCTATTGATCCATTGATTGAAAAATATTCAATAGATTAATCAATAATGAACATAGGCTAATTGTTAGTTGCAGTCCTGCATTATTTGCAAAATTACTGCAGGCGTAACTCATCTCATCTCTATTCTATTCCAAATGTTGAAAGGGGGTTTGTCTTGGAGTTTTGCAGCTCATCAGTTGTTTTAAACCAGCTCTGGGTCTGATTAGCAGATAAAGACTTCTAGCAGCCTGATTTAGCTGCTCCCTTTACAATCCCTATGGTACATGAGTACACCTAATGAGATGCAAATGATGCTACAACAAGTTACTAAAAATAAGCATGCATTAATGCCTTAACAAGAGAATGTACCATGAAAAATATGAAGCTATTATTCACACAGGTTTTGGAAGACTGGCTAAGCTCGCTCATTTACATTTTATACACGTTAGCTAACATTTTAGCTAACGTGACTTTCTAAGGTGATTTTCATACGAAAGGAGCAGCAAAATCATGCAATAATCACTATAATATCATCATAGAAGTGTTAAAAAACACATCTAGCAAGTATATCACACAGGTTTTGCAGCGACTATGCTCTCGCAGCATTTAACAGCTAGATACTTTAACTAACATTTAAGGTACTTAAACTTACTTTTTTCAGTTCAGTATCACAACAAATCATAAGCCTGTTCCCTCTAAGAAAACAAATATGATCTGTCATCTCGCAAATATGGAACAGGACTAACAGATGGTACAATGCTAAGTTAGCTAACTTAGGTAGCTAGCAAACGTTTGCCTGTTTTGCTCTAAATGCGGAATGTAACTCCACAACTTTGTAAAGGAGACAGCATCTTTGATAAATTATCTTTAGCTTCAGTTTGTGTTGAGCTACCTAAACACAACTTCCTCCTTGTGTGTTAGGGGTCCAAAATGCCCCTTAACAGACCCGTTCAGGCTGGCTTTATATGCTAGCTCTCGTACAGGCAAAGAGATGGACGAAATGGAAGTCTAGAAAGCATTAGTCCGCGTTCGATTTTTCATCCATGAGCAGGAGCAGGATGTTCATAAACAATTTAGATGTTAGCCTTAAAAGTGGAATAATGACAAAACAAAAAAAGAGTTCTTGCTTGTGATGCGACCCATCAGTCGAGTATGTCTCCCACCTGTTACAACCTCTGGGGAATACCACCATCCATCCACCCTATAGCGCTCCACATGTGACACTATTTTTATACTTCTCTGTCAATCCATATTACAGCTAATGACCTTAAATAGATCCTCCCCATCTCATCTGATAATAGGTCACCACAGGGACCTTTTCTAGACATCGAAGGCTTGTCTGTACACCCCTGATCACCAGACTTGCTTTCCCATTGCAATCACATCGCTTGGTGACTGTGAGTAGTCGTAGCATTATGGCGCTGATGTGCGGTATGGGATGTCAGACTGAGCAACCACACAAAGCCTACCATGTCTCTCTCTGCTCCCCTGTGTGTGTAATAAGCCCCTCTCAGACATGATGGCAGGGCTTTGATTTTGCGGCCGTGGCCTTGGCTCTCAGAGGAGTGCAGGGAGGAGATGATCAATGGGAGTGATCTGATTCCTCCATCCTGTGCCAGACCCTTTCTTAACCCTGCTAACCCAATCAGCCAGTGTTGCCAGGAAACCAGTCCCGGGAGGATGCGTTGCGATTGGGCGGGGTGTCAGTGGCCTTCCTGGGCACCCAAAGATCACCCTGGATATATTTCACTCAGATGGCTTCAGTCTCAGCCATGTTGCCTTTCACTGGCTGCAATGGCAAGGTGCAGGGAGGGGCTGATAGATAGAGGAAATACAGAGGTTGTTTAATGCGTAGTGATTCATAAAACTGCAGAAGACATAAAGGACGACACACACACACACACACACACACACACTGTAGGCGAGCTAATGCTTTCACACAGCTCAGCAAAGAGGCAAGATGCATTTGAATAGAAAATGTGCTAAAAGTACAAACAGTTTTGCAGTTCACATGAATTATACATTTGTGCAAGTCATTGGAAGTGGGTCAATAACAACTCAAAGAAAGATTTGGGCAAATAATAGTAAGACTCCACAGCCATGATCTGTAAATCTGTACCAAACAGTCATTTTTCCATCTGAGTTTGTCTTTTTTGAAGGATTCAGGCACCTGAAGAGGTACAAGAAAAAAGCAACAAGACTAAGAGACTACAGTGATGCTAGAGGTTGGCTGTAGTCGTAGGCAAAGTGGTGCTTTGAACTAAATGATAAAATCAGCTTGCTAACGTGCCTACATGCTGATGTTTAGCAGGTTTAATGTTCAACATCTTTAGCGTGTTAGTATCCTTATGGTGCATTCACACCAAAAGCGAATAAAATATTTGCCTCACTTTACTCGTGTGAGTTTGATCGTGGGATCTGTTGTGTCCATTCGCATCTGTCGTGCGAGTAAAACCCGCAAATATTCGCCCTTCTCTTCCAGAAAAGAGAAGAGGAGATCAAACATGGCCAAAGTTACAACCATTGCTGCATTGTACTTGTTGTGGAAGTTCGGAGAACGAAACGCTGTCGCATCTGGGTTCATTCAGAGACGCACACAGCTTGGTGAATTTCACCGCCTTCTTCTAGGAACTGCGTCTAGTGCCCACAAACTTCCATTTCTGCCTTCTGGATGTCAGTGAGAATCTCAATGCTGATTGGTTTTTCGCGAAACAGCGTCACGCAAAATTCTCGGTCGAGTTGAATATTTTGAACTTTTGCGAATTTCGCATCATTTGCGTCGTAAATCTTTGTGAACTCCAGACTGAACACATCTCTTTTTTTTTTTACGCTTTCATGCTGTATCACCACAAAAATCTACCTGCATATCCTTGTATTTCCTAAGTTGTGTTTAAATACCTCAAGAAAAGATAAGCAATACAAGCAACATGTTCAAACAGCAAATATATTGAAACATAATTGGTCCTTTTACTCAAAATTTATTCTGTTTTGGTGGAATCGACTTTGCTGTTGGCTGCCTAAAATACCCAGACTGGCTCACTTCCATGTTCAACTCCTACTCCACAACCCAAACTCCGAGCACCAACCCAGGAACCCCCCCTGCTCCTGTGGGGGCCCGTGTGAGTGACAGCTTTCTGGAGGGGGAATCCACATGAAGCCCTTTCATCAGTGCCGCCCCCTGGGCCCTGCTTGACTGACTGCAGCACAGTGCAAAAGTTCAGCTAATATGGAAAGCTATTGCTGTATATACACTGGTGAAACATTCTTCATTTCTTTCATGGCAGACCTTCAGAAAAGGTGGAATTTGTTATGAGAGTGGAGAGAATCTGACATTGACTCCTTCATCTTCCAGCTTTGAAGAGAGTAGACAGTTTTCTTCATGAGTGTAAACAAGGCCTGATATATTTTGTATGAGGTTTTGAGCAATGATTCGACAAAATCTACAAAAAACAAAAAACAGCCCTGAGTGTGACTTGTTCTTCAAGGCCAACTGTAGTGATAATATTTTTTGCATTGAAGCTGTGAATGAGCAACATTTTGTACCAATATTAAATATATTAAATTGTGACTATATTTTCGCAAGTGACAATGACAAGAATCTCATTCATGTCAAGGTGAAACAGCTTTTCTGCAAGTCTCTACATTTGATTCTTAGCAACTCTTTACAGTTAATCTATAAAACTTTTAAAACAACAATTAAATGCACCACTGCTCAATTCAATGCACTCAGGGACTTTGCAGCTAAAGCCTCTCTTAGTCTTAGATTAGATCATCAGCTTACGGAGGCTAAAGTTAGCTTTTCCCAATTTGACCCAATCAATGCGATTACAGAAACAACAAGACGACAATTGAATTAAATAAAATTTATTTGCAGGTTTAACAGATGTATGTTCAAACCTTGTTAAGTAGTTGAAATGTCAGCTTTTCCCACCTTTCAAGCTGAGGCGTAAACTGCCATATATTTAAAAAATGAATCGATATTTTTGTCTTATTTATTTATTTTATTAATTTCCATATATCTTTTTTAAAGCCTCTACATCTGCAGCCCACACCCCACCCATCTCTCATGTTTCTCCTCCACCTTCTCTCTCTCTCTCTCTGTGGACACCATCCGGTACATCAGAGCCCAATTAGCATTCTCCTGGCTCAGACGTCATGAGCAGTCTGGGTTCAAAGGCCAGAGGTAGGGGAGCATGTACCTGGATTTGGACTGAACGCTGTACTCATTATTGGGCTGTCATCTGACCCCTGATGTCATTTTCCTCACATCATTAGCGCTCGAGACTAAACTGAGCACTCGCGCACACACACGCACACATGCACACACACAGGAACCAGAGCCATTAATATGCATCTACTGACGTCACGCTATCGATCCATCCATTAGCGCAGCTTATTACCTCATGAAATCATCACTGAGAAAGGACAGCGGCTGTAACTTTGCGAGCGTACAGGATGAGGTAGGTCACAGACTCTTTGGGAGATTTGGCAGATATGTACACAATTAAATCACACTTTACACTATGCTCTTGCATTGGTGTTGGGAGGTCATAGAAGAAAAGAAAAACAAGGCTATAAAGTGGCTTGTTGTGGCAGTTCTTTCGTATCTAGACATTCATCATTCATCTGACACCGATGAGATGGTGGTAATAAATCAGTTCAGCTGCTTGCGCTAAAGATAGAAGTAGAGTTAATTCATCTCACTTGTGCTGATGTGGATATACCTGTCTTCTGTTGTTGCAGGAGGTACAGCGCGAGCAGACATAAATCATATAACACCAGAATAGAGCCTTCATTCATATCTTTAAAAAAAGAGCATCGCACTTTTATACCCTTATTCTCTTGTAGCCTATTAAAAAAACAACAACATGCTTTTACCTGAACAACAAAGAATCATTTATTTCTTCATTTTTTAAAAATTTATTTAATAAGAAAAGGATGTAAGACAAAAGGTGTTTTTTTAAGGAAAGATTTGATTATGTACATACGCTACCTTAAGTGACGCTAACGTTTGTATTAACACAAAAAGATAAATAGCCAATTATCAGCCTCTGGCACACGTAATAGGCTACATGTCTTAATTGACTTGTTGCCTCAAAATTGGGTTTTCACAGTAAAGCTAAGAAACAAAACTAACAAAGCTAAATGTGTTGGCAGATAGTTCAAAACACAAAATCTTAACTCTGCTCCACTTATATTAATCAGGCCTATTTTATAAAGCTTATTATGTTCTAGCTGTGTGTTTATTTGTTTGCATTTCACTTTGTTGAATATCACTTTTAATTGTCATCGATTCTTCCCCCAGGCACTATTATCCGACCGTTTTATCTAATCTCAGTACTTCATTCATGGTTCTTGTAACTTAGCTGTTAGCAACCCGCCTCTTCCGCTCGTAGCTGGAAACCTCCGTGTTCACAGAGACAGGTGATAACCAGCGTCATGATACCAGCCGTCAAGTATCATTAATGTTTCAGTGAAGTAATCTAAAGAGAGACAGAGACCTCAGGACAAGCTAGCGATATGGTTGGCTGCTAGCCAAGAAAATTGGTATTTTCTCAGTGTTGGTGGGGGACATAATTCCCACCCCCCCTCCCCAAAGAATGTGCTGTGACACTGCATCAGTGCAGCAGTTGCTTTGGGCTGGCATTTCAAGAAAGGCTCCAGTTATTCATTTTCATTCAGAGTTCCTCCATCAGTCTTTCCAGCCGCCAAAGCGAGCGGCAGCCTAATAAGAGCTCATGGATTCTTTTAACGCTTTTAAGTGGCCACCTTTGTAATGACACACAGATAAATAGATGATGAATAAGAAAGGTAATTAGATATGACTCAAGCTGAAACATATCTCTAAATTAGCTGAGCAATATCTGCATGGCCATTACAATCTGCTTTTGTGGAGGGAATTAATTTCCTGACATACATGATTAGACAGCTTGTTCTGAACGTTATCCTGGTCACACTGAAGAAAATGAGTCATTCATGCCTCTTTGGGTTTTGTTGTTGATGAGAGGTGGAAGATATTCAAATCATTTACTTACACCTGGATTGCGGGACTTTTTTCGGACGTCCGTTACCTTCAAGTTTGGAGGAGTTTGCTGATTAAAGTATAGCAGAGTTTTTAAGCCGGTGTCAGTGGTGACATTGCTGCGACGGCTAATTGGCAGCGATGCGTTTAATAAAAATTGGTTTTCCAGAGCAACCGGGGAGCAACCAGGGAGCAACTGTGGCAACGGAGTTGGCTACAGCCCAGGGCTACAGGCTACAGCAAGTAAAACAATACTCCATTACTGCACAAGTAAAAGTCCTGCATTCAACCTTTGTGAAAAATACAGAAGTACAATATATTCTATATATTATATATACAATCAAAAATGTTCTTAAAATATCAAAATTAAAGTACTTATAATGCACGGTGGTTACTGTCAGAGTTATTATCTTATATTATTGATTCATGGTATGTAAGCTGCACAATAATGTTGTATTTAGTGAAGGTGGAGCTAATTTTAACGACTTAATGTATATAACAATGGATCATATTTCATAACTGATCTGATATGTTTTGTATGTAATATCTTACATTGAAAAGTAACGAGCAACTATGTCTTAAATAAAAGAAGTGAAATGAAAAGTGCAATATTTCTCCCTGAAATGTAATGAAGTAAAAGTATAAAGTGGTATAAAATGGAATAAGTGCAAGTACCTCAAAATTGTACTTACAGTTGATGAGTAAATGTACTTAGTTACTTTTCACCACTGCTGTGTTAATATGTCCGTGGTGTCCTACATTTCCTTGATGCTGATGTTAGAGCTACTCTTAGTACACACCATGCAAATGTTGCCCCTGAAATACCAACATGGACTGATTGTAATGTTTTTATGTAATGTGTCAGTGGGTTAATGACCAAAAATAGCAGCAGGTTTGTTTTCTCAGACAGTGAGCTAATTTGCAGCTTGACCGCTAATCAGCAGCTAACTAACCTTTGTCAATTAAACATCCATAATTACACTGGAGCTCGCTGACTGATGATAACCTTTGGATGTGTAACAAAAGCAGCTTTGTAGTCGGCCAAGATCTGAATGAGTGTGCTCATCATTCATCTTCCTCCTCTGCCTGTTTCATATGTATCTTTAATATCTCGAGTTACTAAAATAGAGCCTCTATCTTTAGCTGTTCACAGTTCATCTTAGCAGACAGTGACTGCTCCTGAAATAAAGTCTCTTGTCTCCTCAGATTCCTCCTGAGGTAATGCTGCTGGGCGGAAGTGTTGATGAAGCAGCAGGGGTCTGAAAAAAACAGACCGGTTTAAGTGAACTGAAAAGCATTCACATCATCGTTTTGTGGCTGATAAATAATGCCAAAATAAGATATGATAGATGATAGAAACACACACACACACATAAAAAAAACAACCCACGAGCGACTCAGCAAAAAAGCAGCTGCAGACGTTAAAGATGTAACGATGGAAAAAGTTGTATTCTTTTCATAGAATTGATGGTTTCCGTGAAGCATGAAATCCTGAAAAAAGCCTGATGCTCTTTATTTGTCCCCCTGTACGCAGTGAAAAATCACAGCTGAGCAACAAACAACACTTTATGTCCGAATCAGCACCATCACTGTCTGACAGTGAGCCGCTCTGTTAAGCTCTGAGCTTATTAAAAAAGACTGAGCGTGCCATATCTGCTGACAGCTCTGAATCACTCAGTAAAGCCTCTCTCTTAATGTTTGGGAACATGTGGAAGGCCAGCACTCTTGGGTGTCATCCTATATACTTTCTGTTCCTCCTTATGTCCTGGCACTCCATTTGAACCTATCTAATTGTGTCATTTAATTGTTCCAAGACATCTTCAAGTGCCACGGTGGCTTGGAGAGACTCACAAAAGAGCTGTTTTATCACGTTGTGAAAGAGAATCTGCTCTATAACTGGCTTTTTTTCCTCATATTTCTTGAAACAGTGTAAAGATGCACCAGTCTCTTGTTCTCACTTGAAACATGTTGTTATGAGGTCTTTCCAGCAGTCCAGATGAAGTGAACAACAATTGCTAATGCTTCCATCATAAAACTTTCATTTATCTGCAGAGAAGTTGTGGTTATTTGAGCTTTCACTGTTCTCAAATTGGCTGGATTGAATTTTGTTGGACTTAAACTTTTGTTAGACTGCAAAGTGAGAAAATGACCTAAAAATAATTCCTACAACCAGTCCAGCATTTCAGTTTTTATCCAGTCCAGTACGAATGACGACACTGGTAACATCTGCTGGGACACTCCGTGGCGAATCGCGATTGCTCCTAAACACTCAAACTCCTGACCGTTAAATCTAATTTGCGCATCAGAGTTATAAACTCTTTGGATCTTCGTCTTCTCTCTGTGATCATTTGCTTCTTTCATTCACATGTTATATCAACTATATTTCTCCAGACTTGTCCGCTTCAATTTTAAATCTTTCACCACAACAGAAATTGGTATTTCTAGGAGGTATTTCACAGCTGCTAATACTCTATATGCTTAGGGCACCCGGCCCATATGAATTCACTCTGCATTCATACAAACATTGAACATTATTAAAATATTATTCACAGCGAATGGTGTATTGTTAGAATGCAGGGAGGGCGAGTTGGAGACCCCTGAGACTCTACCATACATAATCTACTATATATAATTTCTCTTTTCATATGGAAGGTTTTCATATACTGAGCCTGCAAAACAAGCAGAGCATACTCAGTGAAGACCCGTGATTTAAGTTTTCCACAGGCAATCATCTTCTATCTACTCTGCATGTTTGTTTGTCATCATACGGTGGACTTTCTTTTCTCTACTCTTACAGATTTGAATACATTTTTTGACTTGATGGATGGCTTCAGTGGTCTGTTGGTTGGTCTGTACACCACTTTGGTCCAGACTGAAGTATCTCAACTACTGGATGGATCAACATAAAACTTTATATATACCTTCATGGTCCCCAGAGGATGAAGGGTGATCCCGAGCCTCCAAGAGGTGCGTCAGGCTTTGAAGTCAATTTGAAATAGAGGCCAAACTGTGCAAATACAATGACATGTGATGCACACGGACCCAGAAATACTTTTAGCTATAACCTCACATTGTGAAAAAACGTTCAGAATTAGCTACTCGGTCGGCAGAAGTCTCTGGTACGCATGCCCGGGGAAGTCGAGCGTTTTCTTTTCATGCATCAATGAGCAACTTTCAGTAATAACAAAAGGGGCCACGTATTCTGACACAGGTTTCTATTTATGGTTTTTGTGCAGGAATTTTCCTTTATTTCATTATATTTGGTCACTTTAATAATATTTGGCTCATTTAATACATGATTCTATCATTTAATACATGTTTCTATTAGTTATGTTCTTTTTAATTACCTTTGGTCCATTCAGTGCTTGTTTACAGTTTAGAAGGTACAGCTTATCTTGGTGTGACTCCTATCTGCTGTACTCAAGTCTACAGAACTGAGAACTGTTGTCATCTTCGATTCTCCTTGATGTATCAAGCTGCAATAAATACTTCTGCTTCATCTTCAGTCTCCTGAGACTTCATTGCTTCGGCTCACAAGATTTCCTTCACAGTTTTGAGTGAAATGTTTTGACAACTGTTGGATTAATTGAAATATGATACCGATCAATACTTAGGTTTATAACCAAATACCTGCAAAGCTATTCTCATTAGCCTCACCTGTACTTTGTGTTTAGTGCTTATTAGCTCACAGGCTAAACTACAACTGTGAACATTATAAACATTATACCTGCTAAACATCAGCATGCTAACATTGTCTTTATGTGCATGTAATCATGTTAGCTTAAAGCATCACTGTGATGCCTGTGAAGTACACAGAGAAGCTACAGTATATACATTATATATAGCAGCAGTCAGCCTGGTCTTACCAAATGGCGTAAGTCAATTAACAGCTTGTCAAAACATTTTTTTTTTTTTTTGCTTTTCCCATCTCATTTAATGACATCTGCATTAAGCTTCATGTAACTTTAGGTTGAGTGTGACAGAGAAAACAATGTAAGTTGATGTTGTATAAAGAGCGAGAAAGTCCACACCTGGAGGCCGTTTGAGTGGTGGAAGGGTCAAACAGCAGTGGACTTTCATCTGAGAGACTGGAGTTCAGCCCATGTGCTATTCATACGCTATCCCATGAGATCACATTGCAGCAGTATATACAGTGTACTGTATAGTATCAAAATAGCAAAATTTTGATCAATAAAAAGCCAAAAAATATATATTAAAAAGAACAACTTAAAAGCAAAAGTTGATGGCTTAATTACTGTTGTAGCACACACATAATATACACTTAAATATAATATGCTGATGGCTAAAATGCAGTCACATGTGACAGCCTACATTTCAAGCTAAATCTCTTCCTCAAGGCAGCTGGAATATCATTAAAAATGTATTCTGAGAGGAATATGAGACCGTGATAAGTGACAGCAAACGTCACCTCATTTATAATTAACTGAAGCTGTGTTGTAATTTTCAACATATAATTATCACACACGGTTAAAGTTCATACCAGAATGTGACCCTGAGGTGATGATCAGAGAGGTGGATGTGCCATTAATAGGGCTCCTTATGGCCTGTGTGTTCTTGGGGAGACATTTTCATTTGTGCACAGTGATGCCCCTCTAATGACAGTGGGGGCACGGTGCCCTCACCTCACCCAGAATTTCATCAGCTCGTATACCCCAAGGGTATCTGGTCAAACAAAACCCAACCTGCAGGAGAAAAGATTCCCCAACAGTTGAGATATACGACTAAAAGGCCGCAATAAAAGCCTTTTCTTCATGTTTAATTGAGCGAAGGCTTCACCACCATGAGTGTTTTCCTCTCTTCTCTCCGTTCTGTTTGGTATATGAGGACTTGCTAATTATTGGTCTATTCAATACAAGGGTGTTATAGTGTCAAATGAGATTTGTCTCACCATTACAAGGAGTAATTGGACGAGGCTCTCTCAGTAATTTACTCTCAGCCAGCGCTACGTTGCTTTATGGTGAATAATTGCTCCTGTCTGGCTCACTACTGTTATGAGCAACATGAGTGTGGAGCCCCTGCAGCTGAAGAGACGATGATCCACAATCCACACGGCTCCAGCTCTCATCTGTACTAATCTGCGCTGATGTCTTGTTGGGGCTAAATGTCTTTTTGGAGAAATTACAGAAATTCTGTTCTTTTGTTGCTTGCAGATATAGGCTGTGTGAAAATAAGTAAATATTTAATGAAGTTTTGAAAGGATTTATGCTTCTTTCTAATGTGTTCTGCCAGGGTATTATCTTCCTATGAAAGTCAAGAAAGTTTGTGTCTGTGAAACATCCCAGCCTCTTGGTGATAAACAATGAAGGTGAATGATCCCACAATCTCATTTAATGGCCATAATGTGTTCATAAGACAAGCATGATGGAAAAGTCATGCGCACAGACATTTTAATAAGCCAGTGCTGTGGCACGAAACCCCCATAGAGCCTATTTGAATCACCTCACTGTATACTGATGAGCTTATGTGAGTCTTGCCATTCATATGAAAAATATTAAAGGTTGAGTCCCTGAGTGCTTTATGCAGTTTTTCTTTGTCTGGTAGATCATCATTAATCTCCATTTGGGTTTATTAAAGTCAATCACAAGTCATATAATATCTGAACCTAAAAATAAAATGACATTTTCCCCCTAATGTTTACGAAAACAGCCAAAGTTTCAGGTGTCTAGTGTCTGTATTTAATTTTTATGTAATCAAATGTATTTGACTTCTTTTGAGTTGTTATTTTTAGTTCTAACATTTACATAAATGAAATAATCTAAAAGAAAGAACATTGAAATTAGAGTGCTATAATGATTTCCTCCCTTTTCAAACTTAACGCTAAAGTGAATCTATGCGGGGGGCAAAATGTGTCCACCAATTAAGTTATTTGGGGACTGATATTCTTCTCCTGTAATTATACATGAAAACAGACAAATCCCAATTAATAAAATATATAAAAAGGCTGAGAAAACCATTAATTATTTGTGCACAAGCATGTACATATTTAGTATAACCCGTTCTCATCCCAGCTCATCGCATACCGACATTTTGTCGCCTTCTCTGACACACAATGGGCCCTTTGGCGTCTCTAGCCGACGTGCAAAGGCTCGGAAATGACTGGTGACGCTTGGTTTCAAACGGGACGCAAACTCCGGTCTCCTGGGTGAAAGCCATGTGTGTCACATATGTGTCAAATTTAAACAAACCACTCCAAACACCAACACTGAAAATATAAAGTCTTATATGACTGACATAGCACAAATTTCTATTGAGTAAGATGAGTCTGTCGCTTTCCTGGCTATGTGCCACAGAAGATATAGGCCCTGATGGAATATTGATGGCCTTGGCTCAGATCAGAGTCCTTCACTGTCTGCTAGCAGTGCCTTGGTTATACGTTGTACATGCCTCACAAATTTTTAGCTTAGGGGTAAGATTTGAATAAAAATGTCACAAATGATTTAGCGTTTAAAATGTTTCTGGCCTCGTGATGCACACCCTTCTCTGTGTTCACCTCCAATATGACCTTGCTGTATTTTAGAAACGGTACAGTAAAGCTTCATCTGGAGACGTGAACTTTGCAAATGACCTTTTTTAATTTAGATGTCAAAAACAAATAAACTGTGGCAATAAGTTAAGGGAACATAATGGGCTGCGTACCACCTGCTAAATGATATTCATGACTTTTTGCCCTGTCCTGCAAATTTTAAGGAGTTAGCCTTAATTCCACATGCAACAAAAGTAACCTGCATGCATCCATGTCATTTTACATGCTCCCAATCAGTTCCAGATGAACATTGTAAAGTCAGAAGGTTAAATTTGAAGGCCACAAAGTTTTGTCAGGCTCCTCAATGCTGGAAAAAAAGTTTGTTTTGCAAGGCTAACCATGGGGAGCGGGACACGCCTGAGACGTGACATTCAGTGTCAAAGAAAACACTGATACTTTGCCTCAGCTCATTAGTTTGTCTCATTGTTAAATGTTCAAAAACTCACTTAAATATCTGAATCTGCGAAGGTCAAATAATTTGCAAATAGAAGATTTGCTAATTGTCTAAATGTTACATCAAATTATGCTGCGGGGCTGTTCTCGGGGGTAATTAGCTGAAATTATGCTGATAGAAGCCTCTGATTTTCAAGAGATTTAATTAAAGATACAGCTAATTGGCCAAAGATCTAGCCTTATTAACTTTGAACAACTGGAAAAAGTAACAGGGTCAATATTTTATTTCCCTTCTACTCATTATTTGAAATTAAAAAAACAAATTTAACATGCGTAAATAAGAAGCCTTTTCAGGTCGTGAGCTATTTGTAGCAAAGACAAAAGTGATAAATAAATTTAAGAATCATTGCATGTTAAAAAATGCAAACCCGGAGAGGCAGAGCTGTATATCCCCACGACTGTTAATCTCTGTGACATGTTGACACTTTTATGAGCAACATGTCTGTTCACACACTCGATGTGTTCATGGCGGCCCCCGACGATGCCTTCATATCACCTACTGTATGGATCAGGTGCTCATGGAGGCTGACAAGCTACGGTGAATTTCCCTGATGGAGACGGAGGAGGGAGGTAGGGAGGGCCATGACAGTGAGTGGGTCAGGGTAATTTTCTCATGTCCATTCATTACCTTCATTAAAGTTTGAGGAGAAGACACATGCACACTGTCTGATTTATTCTGTCAATCACTGCAATGATAGGACAGTCAATTACGCTCCCTCCTCCAATCAGATTCTAGTGTGAACGTCAAAATATGCAGAGGAAGTGCAGCGTGAATGGCATGCCGCACTGTAGATGACGAATACAGGACTCATCTGTATTTCATTTCTCTGATGAATCACCTGCAGTACGCAACAGCTTTAATTTTCTTCCAAAACCATTTCTGACTTCTTGGTTCAGAAGTTTCATTACTATGTCCAGTAAATGCTATCGAATATGTATGACCTTGTAAACTTCATAATCAGGTTAAGTATTTGTGGAGACAATTGAGAACTACTGAAGTAAGCTGCTAGCAGGCCTGTGAGGCTGTGCTTTCGCTCAGTAGTGATTTGAGCTAAGCGCTAATGTCAGCACGTGCTGAGCTGGCCTCAACTTCCTTCAACGATTCAATGACATGGTGAGACATCAATCAATCATATGTTTTTGTTTTGCCACTTCCGCTCACATCTCCCCTCAATTCCTGGTCTGTGAAAACAATGGAAGATAAACTTATTCTCGCTGTTAGCCAGCAGCAGCTTGGCAGAGGGTGGCAGCTATCATGGGAGTACCGGGAACGTAACATACATTTTGAACCGCTCAAGCTGTCACGTGACGGGTTCAGCATTTGGACCCAAATGCAGGAGACCATAGACAGGATCAACACTTGAGTCTTTATTGAAGACTTTAGTGCAGTAACACAGGGACAGGCAAACAAAACAGATGACTCAACAAAGGCTGGACTCAAATACAAACTAAACTGACGAGGGAATGAAGTGCAGGTGGAGAGAAGGGGTGGAGAGACTCAGGTGAGGAGAATTAGGTGAAGCAAGAAGAGAACAAGAGGAGCTGATAGGCTGGGGGAGACACTGGGAACAGGGCAGGGCTAACGAGGCTGACGAAGAACAGGTGTGCAGCAAAAAGCAGCGCAGAAAGCACTGCAGTGACCAGGACGCAAGCTGTGCTAATGAGTCCGACGATCCACGCTCGCCGTCTCCACACACAAGCCCATGATGACGTCAACGAGCGCTTGAGCGACACAATGTAACTGATCACGTCTGGCCGTTTTGTAGCTATGTTGCCGGTAGTGTGAACACAGTGTCATGCTCACATATATTGACTTTTAAGTTGGCTTTTAACTTAAAAGTTAAGATACTGTAAGTTAACTTAGTTGTTAACTTTTTAAGATCCACAAGAGGATGAACTTCACCTTTCAGAAAAACTACTAGTGCAACAATTAAAAAGTGGTCTGGTGAAATATGAGGCAGGATGAAGAGGGCAAAACGTAGTCCAGCGTGTGAGCATTACACTGTAAAAGAGGACAATGCTCAATGTCTGTGACTCCATCTTCAACGAGCTCCAATGTTGTATCACCTGAGCCTGACGGTGGACAGTGGAACACCGTCCTCCCTGTCATGTTGGCGTTAGCTAGAAGTGTAGTGATGTGTGTGCAGACACTTTGCTTTATGGTGGAAAAGGACATGACGCAATTAAACGTGGTGGTTTCATAAGATACTGAACTAACTAATCCCGTAACTGCCGCAACCCTAATCCAGATGCACAAGGTCTTTATCCCATTGACAAATATAAAGATGGACAATGCGTCTCCACTTCCTCATAATGTACAAAAATGAAGCAAAAGCATCTCAGATACGAGTGCTGCCATCTTACGCTGATGGTTTAATTGGTTGGATTGTTCCATATTCAACCCATTAAACCCTCCATAATGGTTAATTAATCCAGCCCTGCCATAAAACATCGCAAAGTTCCTCTGCCTAACAGATATCCCACTGCTTTACACTTTTGATTGATAAAATACTGGTGTTATATCCTGCCCCATTGACAATATATACATCAAATTAAAGAAGCAAAAAACTATAGAATAGACCAATAAAGAAAAGGATGTAAGATTCTCAACAGAAGACTTAAAATTGGTTATATCAGTTGCAAATCGATGCAAGACTTCCAAATCAAAATATAACACCACAATTAATCAACACCTCTGTGGCTGTTGGGGGTCTCATCTGTGTGTCCTCCTCCTGTTTGATGGATATTTATAAACAATGGAAGACGTCTCAGTTTTGCTCAGCGTGAAATGGGAAACACCTAATTAGAAGTCACAGTGCAATCTCAACTGGGATCAGTCCAAAAACCAAAAAAGGGATCAGCTCTTTCGGGTAAGATATTGGAGGCTTGTGTATGTGTTTGATGGCTAATTCTGCTCGCACCGACGTGAGGATGTTTTGAAAAAAGAATATACAGCAACACAACAACAGGGACATTTTATTAATGTTGTATATTCCAAGATCAATATACAATAACACCACTGAGATCTGGTGGCCTTGAGGCTGAGCTGAATGTCAGGCTGAAGAGCTTGATTGGAATTAAGGCCCTGTTGGTGGAAGCCCCTGCAGTGATGGCCACAGGAGGCTAAATGGTCTTTGTCATTTAGCACATTGTCGGTTGAGGTGAATGGACACGTTTCCCCTGTGTGCTTTGAATTCCAGGTTTGCATGAAAGAGCAGAGAACAGCGTGAGCGGAGGCAATATTTCCATACATACATACAAATCAGTGCAATTACAGGGACATGTGCATGTATACTTGATCTTATTAAGCAGCTTTTGTTATCTGCCAATGCCAAACAAATACCTGCAACAACTGGACATTACTTTTTCCGAACTGAGCCAGGCTTACTTACTACTCACCAAAAGTGTTCTAACTTTAGGAAAAACAAACAATAAACAGTGCATCCCTGTAAGATTACATCATTCATGGTAAGAACACATGTTTTCACGTCTTTATATCTGAGATTTTAGACATGTTTCTTTTAAGGCAGAACTAAAAGGCTGGAGAGTGCTGGGAAAAAATGTATGAAATCGGTTAAAAAGAAGAACCAAATCATCAATCCTTGTCCCGTACAAAAGTGCATTGTAAATGTTAGATCAAAGCTAACACATATGAGGCTTTAGCAGTTTGAGTTAGCCAAATCAAATGGGTACTGACTAAATCTACTAATTTTAATTTGAAAAATAATAACAAGGAGATAATCAGAAATTTGAGTTTTTAGTTTGGCCCATGTCCTACTTGATATCATTGAGTGGGAGGAGTTTATGACCTATACTGCAGCCCACCACCAGGGGGTGATCAAGATGCTTTGGCGTCACTTTTGGGGAGCTCTCATGTCGTCCATCTTTAAAAACAGTCATTGTTTGTCATGTAAATATAAGGAGGCAAATCGCACTCTGCCTTCCGTTTCATTTGGACTTTAAGACCTCTGATGTTATCTGTTGTTACAAGAACCAATTTAATTCTTTTCTCAATAAACCAAAACAAAATCCTCATTCTCGTTAACAAGGTCATTGTTGATTAGCAACCAAACGCCAAACAACCAGTCTCCACAATGTACTACTGCAGTTTGTATTTATCGCTGTCAAGTATGTAGCCTAACACCTTCTTTTACAATGCACATACTACACATGAGCTTTCAGAGCTGTTCAGCTTTGACCTGCTGGCATTTCTGGAGGCAAAGCAGAACAGATCAACTCTCACTGCAGCCTCCCTGCTGGGCAACAAGGATCTCACTGAGTCATGTGTGTGTGTGTGTGTGTGTGTGTGTGTGCGTGTGTGTGTGTGTGGACACTGAACTCTCCCTCATTGTCAACAGTTTCCACAGAGCCTGTCATCCTCAAGCAACCCACTGCGGCTGAGATCATTATACTGTATGTTTGGTAACTGCAAGAAGCCAAAGATCAGGAGACAAATTGGCCGTAATGATGCTACTGTACATGTCAAATTATGAAAGGGAATATTTACATATTTTCTCTTCTTTCAGGTAGCTTCCCCTGATGAGTAACCTCAAGCCTCTACCATGCAGCGATACACTCAGGATATAATAAATACATGATATGCTAAACAATACCGGCTATTCTGCATTCTGCAGATGCGTGACTCTCATGCTGTGCACAACCTCTCACACTGTACAGACACAACCATGGATGTGATATTCTCAGGTCTTGCATCATGTATGCACTGTTACATTGTATGGAGAGAGTGGGGTTATTTCTTCATGCTTCATACATTTTACATGGAATATGCTTGGCTGTGTTTTTGCTATTTAAGCTCAAGTTGGTGCAGCAAAGAACACACACTACACACACGGCTGCACACTGTTTCATCTACTGTTGCTTTATTTCATCACAGAACGTGTCAATAAATCTGTAACGGCAGTTTCTTTCTTAGGATTGTTCCCACAGATGACATGATACCATTGTGTTGCATTTTGTTTGCAGCTTTTTTCATGCAATGATGTAGTAATGTAGAAAGATTCAGCCCTGGAAGACGATTATGTCGTTTTTGTTTTATTTTACATGAAAAAAAGCAGATATAACAAAGAATAGAAAACCATCATAATGGCTTTTTTTTTTTTTAAATATGAAAAATACTTTTTGTGCGATACTGACATAAATTCTAATGATAAAACCTAACTTTTCTTGAAGTACAAATTATTTGATTTGGTTTTAAATCTTGAGTTTGGAGGATGCATGGTGTCTCATTATGTGTGAAGAGGAATAGTTGTTGGATGTCAGCCGGTTCTCTCTGAGACAAAAGTTCAAATGTCACTATCTTTAATTAATGGATCATGTTTTTTGGATTCTAACATCCAGAGCCTGGAGATAAATGGTTGTCTACAAAGACTACCATGCATCGTACCACAGTAAAACTTAAAAGAAATAAATAAATACCTCCTTTAAACAGATAAACAACAGAAAAATACCACAGTTTTTTTAGATTTAAACTTGCAGTGTTTTCAATTGTCATTTGATAATTAAGTTTTTTTTAAATTAGGTTGAATTCTTAGACTTAATTATGTACTTCAATTTGGCTAAACTTTCAATAAAGACAAACTTTTATGGGAATATTTTGAATATGGACTGACAGAAACACAATCAGCAGTCCAATTAAAATGTATCAAAAACCTTGTGATCATTAATGCTTTCCTTGGTCAAGTATTTTGTTTCGTTAAGCCTTGTCCACCTGCCACATTTTCCAGCTCATTAGCAGCTTGCTTCTTCAACCTGCTACTTGAGCTTGCACTGAGCGTAACACAATGACCTCATGGGAGAACAGGTGACCAGTCCGGCTCTGCAAAGGAGGTGTTGTTGCTTATGGATGAATACCAATTAGCGTATAGGTACATTCTTTCCATTTTAAACCTGCGATGTGAGCAAACATGGTAATGAACCACAAAATAAACTATGAGACAAAGCATAAAGTGAAATAACTTTGAAATTAACTATTAATGTTTGTGTTGAAGAGAAAGTCTCTAGAGTTTAGAAGTAAATCTCCCTCTGTACATTTTTAATATCCATCATTACTATTCCTGCCTGCTCTCAAGCTTCCTCACAGAGATTCAACAAGTTACGCCTCTCAAAGAAGACATTAGAAGCAACCAATTAGATTGCAATGATTTCCATCAAGACATGGGCTTTAAAATGAAAGAAGATACTGCACAGACAATTACCGTTCATTTACTGATGTAATGACAGCATCATCCCACTAAACCCACACATTTTCATCCATTCAGTCAAGGCCGACCGCACTATTGATCTGGCCGCTGAAGAATGTTGTGCATTATGGGACTGCGCTTCCACTATTATTCATTTCGGCTAAATGGATGTATTGCAGCAACAAGCGATACACAAAAAACACTGTGGTGAAATAAAGTGAAAAGGTGTGTGTAGGAGGTGATGCTGAAGACTGTCTATAAAGAAACTTACATCTGCCCTACATAGCAGAAGCATAGTACCATTTGATCAATGTTTGTATTGGAATCTTTCCTTGGTTTTTGTATCATAATACTAACCATATTAATTGTTTACTAAATGATTATTAGATTATTAGAAGTGTAGCTTCTGTGAAAATGTCCAGTCACTACAAAACAGAGTTGGAAAGTAAGCCAAACCTCATTAACTAAACTAGATCAAGTGAAAGCTAGCTGGTGAGATAGCCACAGCTTGCCTTAGCTATAATGCTAAATTCAGTTGATCCCTTCCCCATAGCATGTCATGTGTAATTGAATAATACCCATTTTGTTGAACTGACATCTTGTTAAGTCTGTTGGTTACTCCACATAATGAGAAAGTAACTAAATCCAACCATGACGCAAAATAAAAACCCAGCTGAAGCCAGCTAGCTTGTTTACCTTAGCAGAATAACATTAGCACTCTGCACTCACTCATGTGATTTGATATGGACAGGCATGGACAGGCACTACTGCCAATGAGCCAGTTCCCAGGCAAACTTGGCTATCAAGATGTGAACACACTGTAAGATCGTAGCAGATATTATTGTACATGTCACCACGGCAGCCACTGCCAGTTACAACATAAACAAAAGATGCTAACTACACTTAGCATTCTGTTTCAACAGTTTCCTCTAACTGTAGCCATCTTGATGCTAGCTGATCTTTCACCGGTCAACCTAGCGCAAACAGCAGTGGTGGGTGGGGCATAAGGCCTGTGATTCATGGAGCCAGAATTTTTTCAGCACTGTAGCCTAATAGAGACTTTACTTCATGAATTAACAGAACAAATGTGGACAAACTGAATAAAATGAAAAGAAGTTGAGTCAACTTTACACTTGGCAAACCATGCAGGAGAAAATTTAGATGGCAGAAAACAATGCGAAGAGACTTTGGGGTGAAAGTAATTAATGTGAGCAGGAGAGACTGATGGTGGCATCTAGAGCCTTTTAAATTAAGTTGGCCGATCACTGAAATGGAGCTCGGGTTTGTTTAGTGATGATTAAAAAGGCAACAGCTGAGCTCTCTGATCAAGGCTGCAGCGAATTCCCACGCTGTTCTTTTCCCAATCTGATCAACAACAACATTGACGGCCTGCCAAATTAATAACACCTGATATTTCCACAGGAGAGCATCCATAATTAAATAAGAAAAAACTTCAGGTTTGACTGTCAATATAACCCCACAGACTTATTTGTAGAAGTCTGAACTTCTGGTTTCTATGGCTACTGCTATTCATCCTCCTAATAATAAAACATTGATTGTAAAACGATGGGTTTGAATACGAAAAGAATGCACCAAGCAGAACTGAATGGAAGTCATATAAAGGTGACTAAACATGATTCAGCCCAAATCGATAGAAGCTCAAGGTCAGCCTTTTGTTTGCTATTGTTGTGACGTGAAAGGCTGATGTATGGTGTTATTCAGAAACAAGGCTCCCAACAGATCTGAATGGATCATTGAAGTACATCACACAGTGACAGACGCCCAGGTCGAACTGAGCAGGATGTTCCAGGTGTTGCTTGCAGTGAGATGGATGGGCAGATACAACCTCAGATGTAGACTCTGAATTGCTGTTTCTCTGCGGGGCCTTTGATGCTTCCCGCGCCACAGCTGACACCGCTGCATTTTAGTGACAAAAACAGGGCATCAGAACAAAGGCGGAGATGTGACACAACAGGAACAGGATGCAGTTTGTGAGTGGTGTGTGCCTGTAAATAAGAATTCATACTACATAAACTACTTCTGGATAAACCATATCCGGAGGAATTTGGATCGTACAACTACAGACTCCAGGGCGTCAATGTGTCACTGTGACTTTGGTGTGAAAATGGTTTTTTTTTGTTGTGTTTTTTTCCAAGAGTAAACTTGTAGGATTAATGATTGGATGTGAAGCATTACAGTCTGGAATCAAGGGTCAGATTAGGAGTCTATATGTTGTTGCCAGTATTGTTGGAGACGTCTTTAAAGAGGCTGAATTTTTCAGGGGAAAATGGATCAGATCCTCACGTTAATTCAAGACAATTAAAGGGTCGGTTTATCCTCATAAAAAAATGTTTGCGTGAACTTGATTCTTTTGAGGATGTAGTTAATTTTGTTTCTGATGCTTGCAGGATGCATACAAACATAGGTGGCATCATTAAAAACAGGGAAGGAAGGAAATAAATACATATAAATCTATTCGGGAGAAGAAATTGTGACATTTCCACTCAGTACCTCTAATAATAATAATAATTATTATTCCCTGAAAAATAATCGTTTTATTTCTTTAAAGAGGATTTCTCAATTCATATCGGAGCTCTTTAATTTAGGATTAGGTGAAAATGAACAGGCTTTGTTTGTTAGTTCTTGTCACAATGAAAGTGTTGTGTACTGAGAGCAAAGAGGAGTGTTTCCAAGAAACACACAACCTCCCTCAGCATCAGCTGGAAGTATTGACGTGTTTCCATAGAAACTCTGAGTTACTTTTCACCGAAATGAGAACAGACATATAACAAAACCTTATAGATTAACACAAAGAGAATTTGTAACGCTTACAAAGGTTCAAGGACTCTCCCTCTTGTACTTAGCTGTGGAGATACATTTAGACATTTTGGTTATCATTGTCACTTCTGGCATCATCGCCATCAACAACAACAAGAGACTAAATCATCTGGAATTTCTTCCACATACTTAAACTATGGCTGCCAAACTTTACGCTTTATCACATGCTGTTAAAAGTTAACACATTTTATGTTTTTAATCACCTCAATTGGATTTCTATCTTCATCTTGCTAACACAGGAGAGGTGGCTTAACTTCATACATTATTTGATACTGAAACAGACTTTGTTAAATAGACATCCATCCATCCATCCATCCATCCATCCATCCATCCATCCATCCATCCATCCATCCATCCATCCATCCATCCATC
>JBBPCS010000002.1:6833371-6868968 GCA_037974645.1 Hollardia meadi
TCCATCCATCCATCCATCCATCCATCCATCCATCCATCCATCCATCCATCCATCCATCCATCCATCCATCCATCCAGTATTCGAGACGTCCCTCTCCCCAGTAACACTTTCCAGCTCCTTCTATGGGATCCCGAGGCTTTCCCAGGCCAGATGGGATATGTACATAATCCCTCCAGCGAGTTCTGGGTCTACCACGGGGTCTCCTCCCGGTTGGACGTGCCCGGACAACCTCCACAGGGAGGCGTCCAGGAGGCATCCTAATCAGATGCCCAAACCACCTCAGCTGGCTCCTTTCGACGCAAAGGAGCAGCGCTTTACTCCGAGCTCCCTCCGGATGGCCAAGCTCCTCACCCCATCTCTAAGGCTGAGTCCAGCCACTCTACGGAGGAAACTCATTTCAGCTGCTTGTGTCCGCGATCTCATTCTTTTGGTCACTACCCAAAGCTCATGGCCATAGGTGAGGGTTTGGAACGTACTTATGTGTTACTTAAACAATGAATAAATTGTGTATAATAATTAATCAACAAATTGTAAAATAATTTAAGAAAAACAAATTATCACTTTATTAAATGTTATTTTATCATTCATTTTCATATTAACTTTAATTTGACAATATCTCTAGCTAACTTGTTGCTTGCAAACTTCATCAATGCCTTAATTACATTCAGAAGCCAAACTTTTTCAAGTGAATGAAGTGCGACATTTATGCTCCACATTAAATTGCAGGGAGGGGTTGTTGTGGATGTTGGGCATAAAAAGCTCTTTCGCCGCGTTTCCACCAAAGCCCTTTCGGTATAGTACACTTGGTAACCGTAATTAAAGTACCTAAACCCAAGATCTGTTTAGCGTTTTCACCACAGACAGGACTCTTATGCAGATGGAGTTGTTACCGGAGGTTCGGGGGTAACCACTTTCACTTTTCCAACAGTTGGGAAACAACAGAAGAGACCTTTATTGTCTAGTGAAGCTGCAGGATTTATTAACTTGCTAACACGCTGCCTATAGCCTACTGTAGGCTTTATTACTGCCATATCGACAACATAAAATTGATAATGTTTTCCTCTGCTCCATTTGTATTCATGGCCACTTTTCTGTTGCTCTCTCTCTCTCTCTCTGTCACTCTCACTCGGTCTACGGCACACTCACTACGCACACACGTTTTGTGTGTTTTTTCTTCTCGTTGTGTGGGTTGTTTATTACAACAAGGTGACAAACTTTCTTTGAGAAAAGGCAGCTAAAAAATAGGAAATCCCACATCAGACCACAGACTCTGGTAGCTCATATTGACCAATCAGTGTGTATTTGTATTGCTTAGACTACTGCAACGCCCTTTACTCCGGTCTCAGCCAAAGCTCGCTTCATTTGGTGCAGAACGCGGCTGCTACACTTGTCACGGGCACGAGAAGGTTTGAGCACATTACTCCGGTTTTAGCTGCACTTCACTGGCTGCCAGTTAAATTTAGAGTTGATTTTAAGATTTTATTGCTAACTTTTAAAGCTCTTCGCAGTCTGGCACCTAGCTACCTCACTGACCTCCTAAAACCATACGTACCAGAGGTTGATTACAAAGGGTGACCTCAGGTTAGCAAGCTCAGTAACCACTTTTAAATCTCTTTTAAAAACCCATTTTTATAAAAAGGCTTAAGGCTATAGCCAGGTTTGCACATGTAACTACAGCCCATGTTTTGTTTTTTGTTTGTTTGTTTGTTTGTTTTCAATTATTTTCTTCTCTGCTTGCTTATTGATGCTGTGTATTTTAAACTTTGCTGCTTTAATGTTTATCTGTATTTTATCTGTATTGTGCAAGCACCTTGTAACCATGTTAAGAAAGGTGCTATACAAATAGAAATTATTACATTATTTTGGGATCACACCACTGAGGGCACCAAAGTCAGGAACTTTGAATTCTGAATTATGTGTTGAGTCCTTGATAACAGAATTATATATGTTTTTGCTCAGGTTGGTGTAAATGAAGGGGATGGAGATGATGTCCCACCACAACATTTTTATGTAGAATTCTGTCTCATTACTGATATACTGCTATACTAATGAGGGAGGGGGACATACCTCATACCTTATCGAAGGTCTTAACAGCTCAGGCAGTAGCATTGACACTAGGTGCTACTAGTTGCAATGCAACCACGTCATCCATTGCAGTTGTGGAAATACTATTGCAGTGCTTCAAAGTTACCACGGACCATGTTTTCTCTCGTCACCTTTAATGCAGCTGCTGAATTGCTGGGAAAAAAGTGGTGTCTCTAAATTCACTGTCTTATTGTGGACTGTTCTCTGTGTTCTTGTTTATTTCCCACCTATCAACCTGAAATGCTGATTAAATGCAGATTTTGCAAGTTGGTCATAGCATTATAAAAGGAAAACTTTCTAAAATCTTACCTCGTAACTTTGACCTGACCTGAAAATAAAATGGAAACAATTGCTAAAATGCATCTTTTTTTTTCTTCAGTTTGCCTTGCACTGATGAGAGCCCACATCACGTTCGGCTACAGCATGTAGGCTAAATCTTGCCCTTGTACCAATCCCTTCTCTGATTCCCCGTTTATACACGTGATCAAAGGCCAATAATTTGACCTCCACTCGCATATTTTATACTTGTTTGTGCTCCTCTAAGAGGGCTTTGAAGGGAGTTGTTGAGAGAACGCCCCTCATACCTAATTCATGAGGCCAGCTCCTCATTGATTCTGCTGCCGTTTAATCTCAGTGGTGGCACGATATTTTCCCACCGTCACTTCTCCCTCAGCCTCAGCTGTCACACAGAATTACCTGCTCCACCCTCCTCCTCCAGCTGAGGTGAGTTCAGGGGTACGGTGGGAAGATTAGACACTTTTCTCAAGCAGCGACTAAACTTTCAGGGCCCGGAGAAAATTGAGCAACTAGGACTGTGGAATTAGTTTGAGAAGAACATCGTTGCCTCTTCTTCCGGTGACATCTGAACCTAAGAGTCCTTATTGTCAGGGCAAGTAAAACCTGAGGCTTTATACACCTATTCTTACTGGGAAATGTTTATTTGAATAATGTATTCGATCATTTTCTGTTTGTTTTTCTTCTTTATTAAACCAAATGCTTTATGTTTATTTTGTTTTTTAAATTTTGATATTTGTGGACCCAAGGTTAGATTACCACCAGGGCAAAACAGGAAACTGCCTAGGGGCATCAGACCCTTAGGGTCTCTGAAGGCAGTTTGTTTGATAATATGCACCTCTAAAACACAATAAAAATGAAATGGTAATTGCCTGAAGGGGCTCTTTTAGCTAATTTCGAAGCACTATCAATATCAAATTATAATCTCTTTAATAGTTAATATTATTTTTACAAGGTACATAATCTTGGAATGTCCCAAATACCATTTTTGGGGCCGTAAAGGTTCAGTGAGAACACAGGCTAATGGTTGAAATGGTTTTCTCAACTGCCAAAATCTTTTAAGCAACATGTCATACTGGCCTGGAGAAGAAAAAAAAAAAGCTATTTTATGACCCCAAAACCTTAAAACCTGCAGTGCCACATAACAAAATTAAACCATTGTGTTGTTGAATGAAATACATCACAGCACCTGTAAGAAATTGTTGGCCATGACATGTATCACATATCCAGCAGCTTGGCTAGCAGAGGCTCAGGTCCGTGAATATTTCATATCAGACATTAGTTAGAAATGGGTCTCTATTTGCCTATAATGACCCCCAAAAGGTTAAGGATGGGCTTACTACTGAGGCACTCTCTGTGCAGTGAGGGAGTGCTCACACAGCTAATGACATTCAGTCCATCAGTAGTGGTGCAGCGGTCACTGTCAGACCACGGCGGTTTGAAGAAGAGACTCTACAGAAGAACATTTGTCGATTCTTTTAAGACTAAAACCAGCCAAGTCACTGAAACATTTCCTCCGTAATTTATTATTTAAGTTTCAGCTTTACATTATTTATGCAGTCAGATAGGCCCAATGACTAGTAGTTTCATATTTCATATCATGCTATAGTTGTTAGTGACGGTAAATACAGATGAAAGACAGATTGCATCGAGAAACTAGAGGAACAGAAGCTCATCCAAACCTGAAATCAGGAGAGTAACTTTCTATAAAGTTGTTTATGGAGAGACTAGCATGTTAGCAAACAGCTGCTCGCACATCCAGCAGATACAGAACAATGTTGGTGTTCATTATGGATAATAATGCAGACGACCAAATTAATTTTAGAGACCTTCTGTTGCTTTGACATATCAGTATGAAGTATATTGCACAGTGTAAGGGCTAAAGAATGTATTGAATGTGTATTGTTTCCCTGTAATCCTCGCGTTCACTATTTATGCTGCCATCGGGATGGATTTTGAAGGTTGAAGGTTTAATTTACGGCACCAAGGTAGCGCATCAGCCATTGCAGAACCAAACCAGGAAGAGGCATTGTTGTCCCCTGTCGCTATCTGCAGGTAACAGTGGAACAAAAGGAAAAGATTCCCCCGTCAATATGTGTTCCTCAAACCACCATTCTTTCTACTAGATCTCTCTGCATTTATCACAGCACTGAGACCGGAGTTTCTGGGTCCAATTGGAATTCTTATGGTTGCTTTTGCTTTGGACAACATGGCAATAACCACTTGGAAATACCAGTGTAAGGAAAGTTGTCCTTTTTTACAACCTTTTAGCTTTGTTTTGGTCCACCAACTCCTCAGTGATAACTTTAAATTGGGTTTATGGGAATAATGGGACTGCACCACAACTCATTTTATGCTCCTCCAGGTGATCAAATAAGCAAACATATTCTCAAAGTTTATCAGGTTTTCAATGACTCTCAAACAAGTCACACATGCTGCATATTGTTCATTTATTACAAACAGGAAATTTGAAAGTGTTCTCGTGTTCGCTTAATATTCTGTTGACCTAAATTAGGCAAACAGTGTGCGGCTAACAGCTGTGATATAAATGTAATTGCTGCTATTAGTGTCACAATGAAATATACTAAAAACAGCTTGTTGATGGTTTCCACTTTAGTAATTGTGGTAGGCACAAGGTTTCCGGGCTTTGTGTGACATTCCTGACCGGACAATACACTCGTCCTCACATCTTTGCTTTCTAGTCCAAATCTTTATGCGTCATTCACAGCCAAATATAGTTTACACAAATCCAGAGTAATAAATAGAGTATCCTGTCAGTGTTGAGATGAAAGGAGATGAAACGGTTTCGTGACAGAAATGTCAATGTTTACTAAATATTTCATCTATTTGACGTGACCGCTGAATAGTCATGCGGCGGGCGTAATTTCTCAGGAGTAAAATGTACGACCAAATTAGCAGTTTGATTTCCATATCAAAAGCCATCGTAGTTCCTCTGCTCAGGACTTGGGTGGGGTCTTTGGCAAGTCTTTGTGGGTTTTTTTTCCCCTGTTTGACTTCCCTGATTTATAATATGCAGCGTGAATACGCTGATGACGTGAATAGGAACCCTGTTGTTGTAACTTCACCTTCATATGTGACATCCTGTAAAATTGCGCTGAGGGTTAATGACACAGGTTTTATATTAAAATTTAACACATAAGGGATCACACCTGTCTGGCACTCTACATCAACACAAAATCTATTTCCTCATTTACTTATTTTTTTTAGGATGTTTGAAGTTATTTTCCTTCTTTTAGTATGTGTTTCTGGTAGAATTTGGTGGTAGAGAAATATATATTTTATATATATTTAGCACAACTATAAAGTACTTGTGCTGTTTTGTCTGTGAGTTTTTAGAAAGTAGCTGTTAGTGATTGAAGTCATGTTTTTATAACTTATCAACGAGTGCAGCTCTGTTCATTCCGTGTTAATTATGATCTTGCTGAAGTTGTTCAACAGATTCTAATCACTGCCTCACATCATAAAAAAACACTTTGATGCCCATTGAATAGAGAATTTAATATCTGTCACCGGAAAAGGTTATTAAGTGAGCTCAGCTCAATATAATGGCGTGCGGTCATCTACTGAAAGCTTTATAAATGCTTAATAAGAGGGGTGAGTAACTATATTTACCATGGCTTAATGAAACATTAGCGTCACAGTATTGATTTTGTGGCCTGAGTGATGTTCAGACGCTGTCAAAACAGTAACTGCTGTATGCAACACCTCTCACTAAAAGCAACTGGGAATTCAATAAGTATTGATTCATATTAAAGTGTATAATAAGTTTCAAATTACTGTCACTGAGAGCGGATACTTGTATAGTCAGAACTTAAAAGCACAATTTGTGTACTTTATCTGATTTTAATAAAGAAATTGTCTCTGCGGAGCCTTTATTGGATTTCCTCACAGATTTATTTGGAATAGTTTAAACATCAAATATATAATCCACTTTTATTGATACAAATAATTTATAATACAAGGTGCACGCTAGCCTTGTAAGCACATCCAGGGGTGCTGTCATTTTTGCTCCCTCTGCAAGCAGATGCAATCTTTCGCTGAGGTTGTTCAGGGCCAATATGGACGTTGGAAAGTTTTCATGCCAGTCATTGAGGAATCATAACTTTGTTGATAAAATTATCGCAGCAGGCACTGGTTCTTTCTGATTGCCTCACCCAGAACTGGCACTCCATACAGGACTGACGCTTGACACAAGAATTGTTACGGTTCACTCTTGGCTTCTGCCAGTTGTAAGATTAGATGCAACACAGAAGCTGCTAGCAAAGGCAGCAACACCTGTAATTAGTTCAATTTCATCTTTCCCGACAGCCAGTGGTGGTGCTCACACTGAATATCTTCCACCTTGCTGTTGTGCAGGTTGAGTATTTATATCAACACGTGTGACCTCAGAATACCCCGGCCAGGTACAACTACTGGTGTCCTCCACGAGCGCATTCCTTTTTCATCTTCTCGCTTACGCAGATTAACAGCTGTGGTAGCCTTGAGTTGAATTATCTAATGGTAAGTGACTCTGAGCTTGTAGCCTTATATCGATCATAACAGTTGGAGCTGCAAATTGTTTGCCCTCCAAAGGCTTCAACAAGCTGCTTCTCTCCAAGAGGAGAGCAGTGATTTCGCCATTCGGCCCATCGCCTCGGAGTGGTGGACACTTATATTTTACCAGTGGGATAAGTACCAATTTCATCGGGTCTAAATGATCATCATCACCGACTCTGTAAATGTGTTAGCCCTGAATCTGGAGATATCCGCCCTCCTGGCCAAGGGTGCGATCAAACCTGTGGACCCCCTGTCACAACTTGGTGGGTTCTATTTGACTTACTTTCTCATCAGAAATGAAGGCAACGGACTTCGGCCAGTCTTGGACCTAAGTAGACTCAACGAGATCTTGAGAGTCTTCTTGACCACAAAAGACTTCCTTTGTACTGTTGCCAAAGGGGAATGGTTCACGTCTGTCGACTTAAAAGATCAACCACTTTCTATTTCCCCATCTCTGTTGGATTGCAAGATCTGACATATTTCTTTTTCAGTAAACTTCACGGACATTTAAAACAATGCCATTGGCGTTTTGTAACAAGGGAGAAAGATTTCTATTCTCTTGGTATGCTGCAGCCACAATGAGTGTGTAGAGTATCAGACCTGTCACTGACTACTGACATGTGGAAGCAGAGGACAGAGTCGGGCCAAAGGATAAGAAGCTGAGCTTTATTCTGAGCACAGCCTGCGATAACTGTGCAGCACACGGCTGACCTGAAGCGAAGCAGCCTCTGCAGCGATGTGTTCAAAAACATCGCAGTAGCTGGGGGGAATTTATTTTTTTATTCTCATATGAGAAACCACTCAGGGATGCGACTGAGCCTGGTCGTCTAATTGCACTCACCAAATTGATCAGGCTTTAATTATTTTTACTGTGAAGCTCACTGTGCCAGTTTGTTGCTTCATCTTTTAGCATGTCGTTGGATTCAAAGATATGCTAATGCTTTCGTGGGGTTTTAAAATAAAACTTACTCTTCTCAGCCTCATGAATAAAAACGCACACTTAATGACCTAGTTATGCTTCAGAATTCGGACAATAGTGATGCATTTTAAGGCACCACAGCCAGCGTGTGCTGACACAAGTTACAGCTTCGCTACTTTCGTGTTCATGACTTTGACTCATACCCATTCACACATAGTGAAATATGTGGCAGCCTGTGCATGTGCCTGAATTATCCCTCTTAACAACCTCTCCAGCGTGCTCTCCAAAGACGGACCATCTCAAATTTCATAATCCCACTGTTTGCATGTACGGGCATGCCCCCCCCCGGTCAAGCATTAGAGAGCCACTTTTCGCCAGATCTAAATGACTGTCCACATGAGTCTCTCTAAGAAAAGCAATTTATTTTTTCGTAATTCTCTGGAACGTGATGATTGAAGTGTGCTGAGAAATAAGAAATATTAAGATTTGATTAAAAAGAGGTGGATTATGATTCATGATATAGTGTCAGTGAGTACTAAAAAGTTGTGGATGATTGTCCGTCAATGAGATTTTCATCGCATCCTGTTGAAGCATAATATAGTAGGCTGCAGTTTCTGTATTTTGTTCACTGTGGAGACCTTATTTTTAAGAAGGGCATTCAAAGTTTGCACACATTTAGAGAGAGAGGAAAAACTTGTGTGACTTAACAATTAAGGACATTGACAATATAAACTTGACTAACTTACAATAATATCACCACCTTTAAAGGCCTTTAACATAACAATAAGTTGTCATTTATTACTTTTCTCAGTAGGTAACATAATGAGTTACTTTTTAATGGTTGCAATGTCGTAACGTAGAGAGTTACTTTTAAAAGTAACGCTACCCAACACTGCTGGTTGCTATCCCCAGGTAACAGTGGAACAAATGGAATAACTGTGGAAACTCTACCCTGCACAAGAAAAAGAATCGCTGATGGAGCAGCATTACTCATTTGCGAGAAAATCTAGCTATAAAAAGTCAACGAAATTTGCTCTAAATAAAACAGCATAGTCCTTTTGTTTGCTTTTAAATGTAAAAAAAGAAATGAAGCTGTTGCTGGATGTCATTATGCACCAATCCCTGTTTTGTAGATACAGAGATTCTACCATCCAGAATTAGTGACATATAACAACTTGTGTGTTGCTTTTGTTGTGTCCTGTCTGCCACGAACAAGGAGAAAGAGTTCATGCAGTGACCTGAGCATGTGTTGATTGTGTCCAGTGAGACTGAACAACCCGAAATAAATTCGTCTGGGCTGCGTGGGACTGTTGGTCTTATTTTCATTGTTTCAAAAACATCTTAGGGTGAGGCAAAAAAAAAAAAGTTACAAGACTTAATGTACTAACACTCCTTAGAAAAGAGGGTAATGGCGGGAATCTGCTTATTCTCAAGCTTCAATAAAGTTTTATCACACTCATATTCAAACTTTGGAATCATTTTATACACATTGGTATGAAATACAGATGATATTATTGTATCTTTAGAAACCCCAGGATGTTAATTAAAATTTAAAATGAAATTCTTTGGGTGTGAATCACACTTAAGATCTGACAATCTACCGTATATTTCCACTCATAAAGGTGGAATTGTATATACTGTAAATATTAAGTTCCTGAAATACCTAGCCTTCTAATCATGTTCAAATAACTTCTCTTTTAACTTTACAACCCCAACTCCTGAGAGAGAACCCATTCACACCTTGTTTCCCATTCATCTTGTTTGATGTAGAGACGCTGTTCGGCGCTCTGCCATGTTAGCTTAACATGTTCTATTGCTCATATCACATCCACACTTCTGCATGTATTTGTTTGCTTTCTCTCCATGTGGTGGTGAGTAGGTGGAAAATGCAAATGTCACAAGCAATATGGTGTGGCTCAGATAGCTTTGCGCACACACATAGCAGCTTATACATGTGCTGTACACCCGCTGAATGGTAAACAAGTGTGGCAAGAAACATACTGTTTCTGTTTCAAACTTTAGCCATACGTTCTTGACAAGGCGCTCTTAGTATCATAGTGTGATTGAGAAAAAGCAGTGATGTATCTTTCCGCAGCTCCACACACCTTTTACAACCTGCCAATTTCTTTTCTAGTTTTCTGGTCTTGGACAGCAGGGATTCAACTGGGGGAGCAGAGTGGAAATGGGATTAACAAGGCTTTGAGCCAGTGTTGACCTCGAGCATGTAAGATGAGAAAGGCAGCACCACCACTCGTGGGTGAAAGTGCTTGAAACTACAAAACTAGTTTGTACAACATGTCATCTCACACAAACGTGGGGTAAATGGCGCATGCTTTCAGCCTTTCCTTAAATGGATTGCATGCATTAATTTAGTTGCACTCGGTTGTATGAAGAAAAAGCAATAAAAATAGTTGTGTGAGAAGAAGAAGAAAAAAGAGATTCAGAGTTCAATCCCTGCATTCCTTCGTAGCATGGACGACATGAGAGCTCCTCAAAAGTGAAGCCAAAACACCTAGATCGCCCCCTGGTGGTGGGCTGCAGAATAGGTCATAAACTCCTCCCCCTCAATTAGTTCAGGTAGGACATGGGCCAAACTAAAACCTCAAAGTACACCTTAAATACATTTTTCCCAAAGATGGTTTCTGTCATTTGAGGTAGTTCTTATCTTATTGATGTATGTTCAAGTGTTCATTTTTCTGATCAGTTTGGTTTCAATTAGTTATTTGATGCTATAAAAACGGGGTGAAACGTCATGATTGTTGACAGCTGAGCCCTGCTCGCCATTGGGCGGGTGGTTGTATGGGCAGGAACTTGATACCACAGCTCTGCGGCCCGGTTGCTACTGCACAGACTCTGGCTCCGAATGACGTCACCAGCGCAAGATGTCCGCACTTGTATCCGGGATATTTTGGCTCCATTTTTGTACAATGGGAGGAAGTGGCGACGCATCGTCCGTCTTTATTTATGTCAATGGGACAAATGTTGCAAGAGGTCCTAAATGACAGATTGTCATTTTCAGAAAGTTACAAGAATGTTGCTGATGTTGTTGAATGCCAGCAAGCATTTTGGTTGAAGCATAATCTGCAAAATCTGATAAAGATAGGTGACAAAGTCTGGTTGTGTCTGTCCAACACCTCGCCAGATGTTGCCTGTGATGCACAATGTTGCTGTTTTCAAACCAAAAGAAAGAAAATTGTGCAAACCTGTCCCTTTAGTGTAGATGGAGATGTTGACCTGCAAACTGTGTGCATGATCTTGCTGCCTCTTGACAGAATCACCATGATCATCTCTTTGAACGTGCTGTCTGGGCAAACATGAACATCTTGATCACTTCACACATGTACTCCATCTCTTTCCAAACCTCCTACTCCCCCATCTTTAATTCTCTTTGTAGTGGCTCACTCACCCCACCGAGTCTCTCCTCACTCTTTGGCATGATGAGTGCTTTCTCCATGTTCCCCTCCTAATCCTCCAGATGCCACAAGACAGAGACAGCTGTTCTTGTTAGTGCAAAGGATATTTTTTATTAAAAAAAAGCTAAATGTGCCGTGAATCAACACTTGTGGACATTTTAGTAGATTTGTCCATTATAATAATACATTTTAGTAGTATTCAAGTAGAACTATTTTAGGTGACATCGTTTCTCATGCACACTTTCTTTCTGTTCACTTCTTCATTGAGCTTATTGTTCATTTACATCTTTTGAGCATTTACAATGTAGCTGACAATAGCATTGTGAAAGCTGAAGCTAAATTTAGAGTGTTAATTGAGCAAGCTCTCGGTCCTGCTCTGCTTGTTTTTGCACTTCTTTATTTGTTTGTGTCACCCAGCGCAGATGCCTTCCTCCTGCTCTCCTGGCGATGTTGCACATTTAAATATCTGAATGTTTGTAATGTGATGCATATTTTAAAGTTCAATATAGGTCCGTCGTAAAGTCTAATGATACAGTGATATAAATGTTTAAAATTTTGTCAATATGGACATGTTACTCACAATTTGATCGGTTAAATTCTCCACAATTCAGTCATTGTCCATTCCTCGATTATTTATATTTCTCTATTATATAAGGGTCATTGATCAGATAAATCTAAAGGTTTTTTCATAAATTCCAAGATGTGAATATTGTCATGTGAAGTCCATTGTGCTCACTGTTTGCCAAATTACCCAAATTTGCATTAGTTCAGGCATGCCACGGAAGTCAAGCTCAGCTCACAATCTCAGCTAAATCAGCTGATGGCTCAGCTGATTCCCTTCCATGCATCCAATCGGCAAATCTCATACAGGGCGCGCTATTTAAGCTGCTTTGGCCTGCCTACTCTTCCTGCTTCCTCTGCAAGCTGCTTTGCAACCCACCAGCTCCTCCTTTTAGGCTGTGTCTGACTTAATCAATGTTATTTCTGTAGTCATTGATATCTGCTTTGCTCTTTATACCCCAGGGGTATTTGCTGCTTAGCTCCCCGCCTTAGCCTTTCCATGGAGGCACATGGAAGGGTAGGGAGGTGTGCTCTCCCTGCTTTTAGGCTTTCAATGTAGGCATGTGAATGGGCAGGGAGATCCCAGAACAGAGCCATACCACCAAATATAACTTACTGCAAATTGTAGGCCTAATCTAAGTTTCCTTGACTATAGTGACTGAACTTTGGTAGTGTCTGGCCTTGAAATGTGATTGTAATTATGATAGAAGGTGGACAGGCAGACACGGAAAAAAACATTACTGCTGTTGCCACGTCGCCTTGAGAACGTATTTGTGTGCACAAAGCCTAAGTGTTTCAGGAAAAGCTGCATCATCCCTATTATGCAGTCACAAGGGATGTGACAGCATAGTAGGGATGATGAAGCTACATCCCCCCTGTAGAAGCCTCATTAAGGTTAGCCAGCGGTTCAGAACATGTATGGCTCTGGATTAGCGTCTTGGCCAGCAGTGAAGATGCAGAGAAGGAGAAGTATTACTCCTGATGCTAAAATGCTTGTGTGCGCAGAGATTGTTTTTGTACACTGTTTTAACATGGAAACAACATTAGTGTGGACGTAGCCAGTGTGAAGAGCCAGATATTTCCTTCAGTGGTTGGTGGAGACCAAAAGAAAGTGAATGTCAGGCTGCCTGAAACACATGAAACAAATTAATTCTCTATGAGCATCTGTTCCATCTCTACTGGTTTATTGGTTGATGAATAAGCAAACAGTCACCAGATTTGTCTTGGCTATGTAATATCGTTGTCAAATCCGCCAACCTCTGAGATGCTCGTTATCATCTGTCAGCTCTTATTTTTCAGTCACTTACACACCACAGTATCACACCCTTTCAACTGAAAGGAAACTCAAACTTTAACTTTACGTTCATTTTAGTTTTTCTAATTCATCCAGTTTTAGCATGCAATAAAGAAAATCTGGAGTTTCTGTGAAAATTGCTGACTAAACTAAATGAAATATGTGAAAAGGGAAGAAGAAATAATGAACAAATCTGTTTCTATCTTCAATCTTTTTGAGAGGTTTTTATAAACATTCAGCTACATTGAAATTAATCTACTTTGTTACAGCTGCCCATTATAATTACTCTTGCCATTTATAAACCAAATAACTATGGCACAAAAAAGTATACTGCATAGTAAGAGAGTAAAAGACACTACATACAACATATACGTATGTCCTGTTGTTTGGTTTGCATGTTCAGTTTGTTTGTCTAATGATCTTATCATTGGATCATGGATTTATTGTTTTACATGTCCACAAACCTAGTGTAAGAAGCATTTTTCTTAATTTTCAAATGACAGTGGGAGTAATGGTCCTAAAAACAACCATATTTTTAAAAACAAGCCCCCCCAAAATAACACAACCTGCCACCCGAGATTTTTTCAAGAAATTTAAAAATAAATAAGGTCAAAGCCGTGACTTAGAAACGTACTTGACAACCCTGTCCAACTCATGTTACACTTTGCAGTCCTTCCAATTGTCATGGGCGTTACCCATCTCTCAGGTAAATGTTCATCTTTAAATAACTTCATCTTTAACATCTTTAAATAAATTTGTCATGTAGCAGGCAATTCCAAATGCAGCCAATCACTTGAATCAAATTCCAAAAAAGTATTAAATATCTGCCTGAACATGAATTATTTCTGATACAGTGAATGGTACTTGTCAATTTGAGATGTTTTAAAACAAAGGTCTCAAAGGAGTTTTACTGTCAGTCGGTTCAAATAAACATCCCCCCCCCCCCCCCCCTCCAGCCTCCACACACACACAGCAATACACAGAAATACACACATATATTGGTGTGGTGTTAGTGATGGACAAAGCAGATACACTTTCACTCACCTCCCTCTTTGTCTTCCACTGAACCCTCAAGAGACTGGGAGGTGCTTCACTGTTCTGGCAGTTTTGTCCTTTTAATAGATGTTCATTAAAATCCAATTGCTGTGTTTTGATGTGTTTTTGTTTTCTGCATTTAACGAGCGCAATTAAAATGTATTCCATGATTCGATGCTATTGTCCCTGTGGACCTCTAAAGCGTGTTGGCCAAAAATACTAATTAGTGTCAGATTTCCAGTGTAGATTAATTTACTCTTTTTTCCCCACACACAGACAGACTCTGTGTCTCTAATGAGGCCTGTCTCCATCTGGAGGAGGAGAGAGAAGAGGAAGTACAGGTGCCAGCTCTCTAATTATGTCCCCAGTGGATGACTACATTACCCAGGTATCCCAGCCCTCTGACAGGTGGGTGGATGGATTGGAGACTGGGACGAACAATCTTAATCATTTCCTCACTTATTCCATAAGGGAAGGGTGTGGGTCCTTGTTTTTCCTTTATTAATTTCCATTTTATTTAACACTTTTTTGTCTCAGCACAGTAGAATTGAGATCACTGGAGTGACAGGGCTGTTGAATGGGTCAAACATAGAACTTTCACCCAGGAGTGAGTCCAATGTATAACCAAATGTCAAAGTTGACTTCTAAGTACGTTCCGACGCTTGCGTCTTTTAACCCAAACTATCATCTTTTCCCGAAACTAACCAAATAATTTTGATGCCTAAACTGAGACCGTTTCACAACATTAACAGTCCAAAACTCAGAATATGTAAAATGCTTATCAGCAAGCTTTGAAAGTGTAACTAGATGTTGCACATGTATTATCGCTAACTTGACCGAGGAGCCTTGCACATGCAAAACCGATGCTAGAGGAGTCAAGTCTTGAGTCATAGTTTGAAGTTTAGGAACACTGACGAGCTGCTGTATTTGTCGAGTTGGGAGTGAAAACACGGTGCCTTTTAACTACATGCTTAAAGTTTCGTTTTTGTCTGCTGTGTCACCCTACATTAGCTGTAAATTTTAGGTTCCAACTGATGCTGTCGTTGGGTATTTCCTCCAAATTTCACCAGGCACATCTGTGCCGCTTTTCGTCTGCTATGGCCACCGGAGTTGACAGCACATTTCAGAAGCAGCTCTCCAGAATCAGAACAAACAACCTGTGCAGATTGTGTTTCACCTCTCAAAACAGACAATAAAGAAACCTTCTAACTACGTAGCAGAAGCAGAAAATGGTTATATTACCACTTCAGTTTCACCGGGCAGAAACTGAATAACTTTTAGCTTAGTCCCAACTCTATTGAGCACATCACAGAGTAACGTACTGAGTGTTTAGATAAAACCCACTCACAGTGTGGTAATTTGCCATATCACCACAATGGGGCCCATGAAACAGACACAGCTAATTCTGGCTACAACCTTCTCCTTTGTCTGATGTGCGACGAACACAGTAATTGAGACAACAAGAAGAAAAATCTCATCAACTAAGCAATCGCGCAAGCAAACTTTATTTATATAGCACCTTTAAAGCAACCTAATGTAATTCAGTGTAATGGTAAGATGTTGAAAATGGATCAAAAGAAAAAAGTTAGGCTACTTAAATATGACAAAAACAATAAAAGATGGCGAGTTAAAGTAATAAGAGATAAATAATAAAAGGCAATACAAGCAATAAAAATAATTAAAAGCAATTTCTTAAATACTGCACAAAAATGAGAAGCAACATAATAAATAACAAGCTTCCACTGTCAAAGTTTAAGCGAGTTAGCTGTATGTGTCCTCCCAAATGTTTAATGTTGTAAAGAGACAGACGGTTTAAACTTTAAAGTAGGAAGTGTTACAGCAGCAACACTCTACGTAAGCTATCAGAGCTATGACATAAGTTGTGAGCGCACCATTGAAGTTGACATCTGCTAGCAATACATCATCTTTCAAATTTCAATCAACTTTTGCCATGGGAAACACCCACCCAGAGACCTGAAGAGACATTGTTTCAAATGTCAGGTTTTATCCTCTTTTGAAAATTAATTGTAGCGTATATTTCCTGTCAAACAAAAAATGAGGAGAATTTAATTTTCAGTTTGACTTGAAACACCTTTAATTAATACTCCTTGGATAATGTCAACTTTGAGTGTATTTCTCCACAACTACATTGCAATCTCAATATTCCCCTCACTCCCTCATCCCTGGGCTCTCCTCTTGTTTGAGTAAACAGTAGTTGTCATGTTGAAACGGTCACGGGAGCAGACCAAAGTACCTTTGGCAGTGATTTGTGAGGAGGGAGTCGGGTCCCATCTGTTCCCTGTCCACGGGGGATGCTGGGTTAGCCAGCCAGTCGTCACCACCACCATCCTCCCCCCGTCTCATCTCCACTCCTTAACACCCAGAGAGAGGATAATGAGAACAGGGAGAGGGTGCACCGCACATCACTGGCCAGCATACGTGCTTGAGCTCCTGCATCGTCTAGTCTCCCCTGTCATATAGACTCGCCTGCATGGTCGCACGAGAGGAGAGCTACCAGGTAGCTTTTCTTCAAATGCAAATGAGCTGTTTGACATATGTCTCAGTGACTGTTGTTTTATTGGTGGCACTCTTCAATCACACACTGTAGCATTTAAAAAGTCAGTCCACCTAAATTACAAAAAAGCATACTGTAATTTCTTGCTCTATGAATGCAGATAGATTTGGCTTAGACTTTGCTGGAAAATTATAACATTGGTCATTTGTTAAAGGCATTTTGCTATAGCCATAATGACTGTTGTCTGTCAAAGGTGGAAATAATGTAACATTTAGCATTTAAAGTGCTCAGTGTGGATGGATGGGCTTGCAAATATCATATTTTGACACTGGAGTCTGGTGTTAATATCCCACACTACCACAAGGTCAATGTCGGAATGACGCTCCACTCCAAGTGTGGAAGTAGAATATTTGCAGTTTGCATAATCCAGTTTAAATTTATATATATTTTTAAGCATTTTAAGATCCAATCATCACTAAAATATTTATGCAAGAGAGCCAGTAATAAATTAAATTGTCAAAACATTACAAAGCCATGTTAAACTTGGCTAACGTCTGCTGCATCCACAATGTCTGCAGGAAGTAAAACCTAGCTTAGCTATGTTTTCCCAGCTTTAGCCATGAGCTTGACCTCTGCCTGCACTGCAGCTTTTCCTCAGAGCGGGTGTTTCGAATGCAGCTTTTGCTCAGTAAGTAAGTACGAAATGAAGTAATTCGAAAGACAAACAAGCAGAGAAGCGTTTGTGTAATTGTTCTCACTGCCAAAAGGGGGCGACATACGTTTTGTACTGCAGGTTTAAGTTCTGGTCACCCCCTTTATTTTAAAGCAACAACATATCAGAGATGAATAACTCTAAACTTGGGCAAGTTAGATCCAAACACCCTGCATTAGAGGCAAGTGAGAAAATATGTACAAATTGGGTGAACTGACCCTAACCCTAACCCCTATACATTTAATCTATGTATATATATCTTAAAGCTCACCTCCAGTACTGTCTTGGATTGCTTTCTCCTTTCACTGTTAAAACACTCAGTGATAGAAATGCATGCAGGCCAAAACACAGCTTGAAATATTCCATTAGAAAGAGAATCTGGCAAAAGATGCAGCTTTTACATTTATTTATTTATTTATTTGTTATTTTTATCCTCTTCTTCAGTACCGATGACTGAGAGCAAGATGTCAAACTCACTCGTCATTTTTTCCCCTCTATAATAGAGAATCAATTGTTTCTCCCCTGACGGCAGCTTGGACGAGCCTTTCTGTAAACACTGTCTGAGTTGTGACTAAGAGGCCACCATGATTTGTGTTTTGCCCCTCCCAGATGACGTCTTTCATTACCTCCCTGCACCTCTTGGCCCACGGAGCTCTGACAAATGTTCCTTCTTTATTCCGAGTTAGACGGAGCATTAAGTCATATATTTCAGCTCGTTGAAACCAACACGCTCTCATTGTCTGGCAGCCGGCAGTGATGCAGCAAGAGACCGGAGGCTTAAAACTTCACGACCTAACAGTGTGACCAGATGTTCCAATGACCGTCTAGCGTTTGAAGTGTAACAGATGAGCTCTGGCATCACACTCTCTGCTGGCCAGAAGATGCTGAGACACGCTCGGGGACACACCCACACATGCACACAAGCAGAGGAAAGCTCCTGATGGGCTCTCACTGCCTGAAAATGAAATTCCCTTCTGTCCGCCGGCAGAACACAATGTGCTGAGATTTGCATGTGTGAATGAAAGTGTGTCCCCTTCCTCGTATGCCGTCTGAATACTCAATAATATTGTATTCTCATTCTTTTCACCCTCTGCAAGATTAGTGTCACACACCAAAAAAAGTCTTTGTGCATATATTTTTCTAGTTTTCCAATATCCCGTCCTGCTCTGTCCAATATTCATGTTTGCGGTGTTTAGATGATTGCTTGCCCTCCTAAAATCACATTAAATAAACGGCAAAATAGCCAGAAAAAACACCCCGGCTCATTCCTTGAGAGCAGATTAGAATGTAGACTGTGTAGAGGGTGAACATGGTCCTTGTGTGACCAGGGTCAGACTATCGTTAGAATATTAATTCAGGCAGAAAATGGACTGGCCTTGCACTTCACTTTGTGAGGGTTTTATGAGAAAAAATTTTTTGTTTTCTATTCTAAAGAGAAAGGTGGACTTTGTGTGTTAGGTTCAGATTCCTTGACATTGTCAGCACATTATCCGTGTCCGCTAGTAACACCTCCTCTCTGTCCTTCCCTCTCAGACCAGCAGTAGTCCTCAGCCCTTCCTGATGTTCCCCACTCACCCTTCCATCACCTGCCTGCACACCTGCCCCTCCTTACCCCTCATTAATCACTTAGTATATATACCAGTCCACCAGCTCTCTCTATGCTGGACTCTCTTATGTGAGTTCATGCTTTAGGAGGCATGTCTGCTAATGATCTCTTTCTATTCCTGGTTTTTGTCGGTTTTGTTTGCTGTTTTCCTGCAACATTTACTGACCCTGATTATGTGTGAAAACCAAATAGTTTAGTTTTTTGGTAACATTTTTGCTTAACATCTGCATCCTGCCTTTGGGTTGACACCACTGACGTGTAAAGATGGACAACGTGTCTCCACTTCCTCCCCCTGTACAAGAATTAGGCCAAAATATGCCGAATGCGAGCGCTGCCATCTTGCGCTGGTGACGTTATTTGGAGCCTGCGCAGTAGTGACCAGGCAGTGGAGCCGCGGTATCAAGTTCCCGCCCAACTCAATCGCGAGCAGGGCTCAGCTGTCAATCATGGCATTTCACCACCTTTTTATAGCATCAAATAACTAATTAAAACCAAACTGATCAGATAAATGAACACTTGAACATATAGTGAAATAGCAATGGTTCACACTATAACTTTAACCAGAACTGTGACACATTTTCTCTCATGGAATTTAGGTTATTTTGTTTAAAACAAATTAGGGATGGCATGAGCTGTTCTTTTAGAGAGTGTGTGGTCAGGTTAGAGTCGATCTTACACAGATGCTTAAAATAGTACTCCATCGATTTACCGTTAAACTCCTATAACATTATCAGACTCTACAGTTTAAAAAAAAAAAGGATCAATTCAATGCAGCAGAATCAGCAAAACCTTTTTTTTATTCTATGCTTTCTTCTTCCTTGTTGAAACCTGAATGCAGCAACGCTCCATACAAACTAGTCTGTTTGAGACGTGTTCCTTTGTCTTCAGACACAGATTTATAGACACAACTTTTAATCTTTTATTTATTTATCTATTTATTTTAAATCAAGGATTAAAGCAAGAAAAAAAACCTGTGAATCTGAAAACTTGACCAGGAGGAAATGTGTACGATATATTAAATTAAATATGATAATAATTTAAAACTGCTCCCTGAAATTGGGCATGGTGTCTAAGAACTTGAAGCCCTGTTTTATGTTCAATACTGGAATTCCTTTTTTAACATATTATACGTGCAACATGATTTACTGACTTTGTATTGACTGAAAGCTCAGTATTAAGTGGTGTGCTCCTCTTCTTTGTGTAACAGTAAAGTCTGTCCTTTACAGCATTTAATAAGACATGTCAAAGCCTCCTGTTCAGATTTTAATTATGCTTCATGAATCGCGCCTGGAATATTAATAGGACATTCTGTAGAAAGTGTATGTAGTTATGTTAATTGCAGCATTATGCTGAGAATTCCCCACGTTCACCATCCCTATGCCTTTCTTTCGTGTGAGAAGTTCATGAATTATGCAATCGGGTCAGTGTGAACGAGGTGTAAATTTGTTTTTTTTCTGCTAGTGTGAGAGCTGCTCGGGGTTAATTCATTTACACCCATTCATTTTTCGCCACCGCCTCCCCCCTGGTTGTCTCGAACACCTGCATCTGCCTACTCACCTACACCTACACAGTAAAGGATGTAAACAAACCCAGAGGTCAGAGGGGCAGTGGAGACACAGGAGAAATGGAGGAGTGAAGCTTTGAGTCACTCTCCACCTCCAGTCTCTCTGCTTCATGCTGCTCCTTCGTACCCGATGGGGACACCTGACTGTTTGATGTTTGTGACAGCAGTACAGAGAACACCACACCCTGCAGTTCTGATCTGGTCTAATCGTGGACCCACTGCCACGCTCTCCCGCCAATCTGCATCCTGTCGCCTGCAGGGGAAAAGGTCACTCCAGGTAACATCGCTGCTCGCAAGGCAGGTAACTCAGGATCATTTGTATATCGCACAAACAAACACGGCTGCAGCGACACTCCACCCACTTTCCACTCAGTGCGTGTTTCAAAAGCCACGCCTTCACGCCTTCACACAGAGGTGTAGGTTTGAAGCCAGTGCAGAAATGTCTTTGGATACTGTTCCTCTATCAATGTACAAATAATGGTGGGGAATGTGCCAAATAAATAAATAAATTCATCTATCTATATCTATCTATCTATCATATATCTATATTCCTCCTCTTCTGCATTACACATATGAATTGAGAGTAAAGCACTATTGCAGAATAATTATTTATAAATTTCATCCATCTATCCAACTATTTTACAGCCAGTTGTCCAGGTCAGAGTTGCAGTGAAAACATGAACAGAGCTTGGAGCTTACGGTAAGGTCCTTTACTCTGCAACTTCCTACGACCACATGAAGTACTTTATTCACATATCCACTTTTTTCTGATATAAAAATCAACTCACACCGCTCTTATCTTTCTCTCTGATGCTCTGTAATCATTCGCTATTCTACTCCATTGTCCTTATGGCTTCATAATCAGATTTAATAGCACAATTGTTTCACTGATCAAGGAGGTGCTTGTGTTTTTAATCCACTTCTTAATGGAGCTCTTATTGTTAAATAAATTGAAAAAAGTGCCTCTTCCTTATTTTTGTCGTCTTATATGACAAAAGAAATCTAAGTTAAGCCTTCTGACACCATACTTCAATGATATGAAAATGATTGGTTGCTCCAATACCATCTTTCCTTTCCTGTATTTGCTTGAGTGAAAAGAGTTTTAACTTACAATCACCACATAAGTTTTTATTCAACCAAATTGCAAAAAGTGAAATCTCTTTGAAGAGGTCCTGTAGCAGGACACAAGGGTGCCGCCAGCTATCTCGGATCCCACCAGCCCAAAAACCAAAGGTTGTTGTGCACCTGCTGTAATCTCATCAAGCAGCTAAATAGAAGGGGTTAAAATAGGGGAAGTAGAGGAAATGGTTACGAATAACTAAACACCCAAACCACTTTTATCCAGCTGAATAGCAGTGCAAATGGATATTCAGAGGTGTTATTGATAGTTTTTTGTTTTTTGAATTCTACATGTTATAAATTTGAACAGTGACTGCCCTCTACAGTTTGAAACCCGGTTATTGCAAATGAATTTTGCTATCGGCTGCCGTGGAGGCAGGTGAGGTATGTGGTGACACCATTCGTCACCAACCAACTGTCTGCTATCCGCCCTCCCCCTACTCACTGCTAAGCACTGACCATGTATATAAAGATGGACGACATGAGAGTGAAGCCAAAACATCTTGATCGCCCCCTGGTGGTGGGCTGCAGTATAGATCATAAACTCCTCCCCCGCAATGATATCAGATAGGACATGGGCCAAACTAAAAACTCAAAGTACACCTTAAATTAATGTTTCTTAAAGATGGTTTCTGACATTTTAGTCAGTTCTTATCACGCTGATGTATGTTCAAGTGTTCATTTTTCTGATCAGTTTGGTTTTACTTAGTTATTTAATACTATAAACATGGGGTGAAACGTCATGATTGACAGCCGAGCCCTGCTCGCGATTGGGCGGGCGGGTGTATGGGCGGGAAACTCGATACCGCTGCTCCTCTGCCCGGTCGCTACTGCACAGATTCTGGCTCCAAATGTCGTCACCAGCGCAAGATGGCAGCCGACGTATCCAGGATACTCTGGCTTCATTTTTGTACAATGGGGGGAAGTGGAGATAAATAAAATAGTCATTTTTAAAATGCCTAAAAGCTCCATTTCTAGAGACGAGTAGCTATTGTCCATTTCAAACAATGTCTTGTAGTCTACATGTTTTCTCAGAGATAATACATGCACATCTAAGTTTAATGACAAGTACTGATAGCCTACTGGCCTCAGATAAGATAAGTGTGTCTCAAACAAATTCCACATAATAACACCTATGTTGCTAATCCTTGGACAAAAACAATCTAATGAAAAAGGCAATATTTTGCAAAACAAAACCTCTGCTTTTCCAAGGTGATGGTACCCAAATGGAAAGAAAGTGTTGATCTAAAACCTAATACACAGAAAACAATATGAGAAACATTATGAAAGTTTTTGTGGGCTGGATCTATTAAAAAAAGAGAGAAGGTGTTTTTAATGGCAAAAGAACTGTAATGGCATCCCTGGGCTCTCTGAGAGGCGAGTGTGAAGGCATCTGGATTGAGACTGAGGTGGTAAAGTGGTCTGCGGACAGAGGGGGCAGCTGGGTCGAGGCTATTGATATCGTGGCTCTCCCCAAGGAAATGGTATGAGAGGTTTAATTCACAGAGCCTTCTCACGATAGATGAAGGGGATCAGAGTTATAAGAGCCGGAAAAAATGAGACACCTTGAATAAATAAAATTGGCCTGTGCTCACAGGAACAAGGAGATATGATGCTCTGCCATTACATATCAACGTGATCCTGGTTTATCCGATTGAAGAGAACAACTATTATAACCTTTTTTTTTTCTCTTTATAGGTTGTTGAGTACATCTTTAGTTCACCGTTAGCCGAAAGTGAACTGAACATCTCTTAAAGAAACAGTCGATGATATGATTTTACCTAATCTTTGTCTTGTCCTTTTGTCCCTTCAAAAGAAATCTTAAAATATAACTCAAAACCATATCCGAGTCATAAAAGTCTGTTGTTGGAAGAATCTATAATGAACACAACATGTGAGCAAACATATTTGCTGTATAATAAAGTCATATAGTGTTTTATTATTGCCATCAAACAGCCAGGCTTATCGATGTATGTCTGATGATCTCCACTGAGGTCTGTTTAATGATCTCCAACGCTCTCCTCTTGCTATGAGCCGTCTGTCAAAATTCAATTAATTTGTCAGAGGTTATTCGCCTGTCAGTTCACTGCATTTTAATAAAGCTGGAGGGCTTTGATAAGACCTCGCTTTAATTGACAGCGAGCAAGCGATAAAGCTGGCTGTATTCATTTCCTCTCTTTATTTTGTATCTTGCATCCGAGGATTCTCCAGCGCAGATTGATCAGTGAATTAAGGATGCGACCTTCGAGCCCTCCAGAAATTGTATTGGGAGTTTTCAACAAACGCTCTTATTTGAACTCCCCTCCGGGTTTTGGAAAAGGACAGTGGCATCCCAACGCCGGGGCTGGTCTTCCCTCGGATGTGCCGTCTCTGTCACGCTGGTATTCTGAGCTGACACGTCTCTTTTCCATCAAAGCGGCACATCTGGCCCTCCTGGAGCTGTAGTCAAATGTCACCCAGAGCCCCCCACAGAGTGATGCCAGCCCTGTGTCGGGTTACACCACCAGATATTGAAGCATTTGAGTGTCATTCTTGTGTTGCTGCCCACTGTGATGCCCATGGGTTACTCCCTCATTGTCCCTTTTAAGAATTGTTATATAACGGTAAAACAGGTTATCATGATTCAAACAGGTTTTCCTATAGTGATTATCTTCTATTTTGCGAATAAGCATCAGTTTTGAGATTTAGTATTTAGTAGTAAGACTCTGTTAGAATTAACCGATTAGCCAATTGAAAGAAAACTGTAGTGGCAGCCAAAGCGTGTGTGTTTCTGAGGTGCATTGAGCATGAAGTGCACACATACTAGTGCTGACATTTTAAATCACCTTCTTTGTCTTTATTACAGCGTGTCATCATTCTGATAGCTAATTACAAGGCAGCACATTAGTGTAATGATTTAATTTGCTTTCAGGTGAATGTTACATAACACTCGTCTCCACCCCCCAGAACACACACATGCTTGCACAGGTACAGTATACAATTTATTTGGTAAGACTGCACACAACTCGTAATAATAAAGTTTATGGTCGGCACATTTAAAGGACAGTCTGGAGAAGATTTATGAACACGTACCGACAAATGTTAACAAGTTCACCCATGCAGACCCCCAATATAGTATAAGAAATACTGTGTGTGCGTCCGCTGTCCGTCAGTCAGTACTACTGAGCCTTAACAGCTGTATAATATACTCTTTTGACTAAGAATAACAGAATAAGACAACTTTTTCACATAACTCCCATCAAAAAAAAGTTAAAATATTGTTTCAAATCCATCACATTCATTTTGATTTATTGTGCACTGTCAGTTTCCCAACACTTACTATGTGTGAGCACTAAATAAATATTTTGTTTTCTGGTCTTAATTCCCCGCCTCATTTCCTGTCTAGAAAGAGGGAGAAATTAGCTGCATTCAACTCCATGAAATGTTATTAGAGTTGCAGGAGGCAGGTCTGTGCTGCTGCTTACCAGCGCTTCTTGCAATCAAAGGGATGCCCTTGAAACATATGAAAAGCTTTACATGAACAACCAGGCACAAATCATCACCCACACACATTCCCAAGGATGCAGCTATTCAGAAAAGCCTTTCTTTTTATCTTTTCTTCTGCCACATCATTTATGATGCAGACCAGGTAGCTCATTCCACTGAAGCTCTGAACAAAAGAGTTTTTACACCCAGATAGAGACAAAAATACACCCTTGATCCCCTTAATGTTTCATTCAACTTTGCACACTGTCTTATTTATTTATTTGTTTTGCCCAGAGAGATTTGATTCTCAGACTGGCCTTGACAGGTTAAATGGCACGAGAACCAGTGTCTGCAGGTCTCGGCCCACTGCTAGCTCACATTACCTGTTTGAGGACTTTTTCTATGAAGGCCGATAAGTCAAGTTCCCACGGGCACTTTTCCACACGTAGAGTCTCATGTTATACACAAAAGATCAAGGAAGACTTCTGGTTTGGCTTTGCTTATTAACTGCCACATTTTTAGATTCATGATAATTTAACATTATGAAATCCCATGCAGGGATTGTGATGTTTCCTCTTGGCTAACCATCTAATCATTTGATGCAGGAGGCTGTTGTCTTGTCTAGACATCTATTGAATAAAAAATTGTAATGTGCTATATTTTGAAAGCACTAAAGTGTATATAGTACAGTAATGTTGCATAAATTGCTGTATAACTCCTGTGTTTATGTAATTTAGAAAAGTAAGTAAGACTTTCTATGACTAGAAGCAAACATTTTTATTAGCACCATTCATTTTGAATAATAAAAATTCAGATCTCAACCGGCATTTTAGCTGATTAAAATGAGCTAACCAGAAGTAAGAAACACAGAGGAAATTACATTATTTTCCATAAAATGAGAATATCTGATGTAGTACTCGACATATCTCACATTTTGATCCTGCTAGTGGAAGTACTCACATCCTGAGGTGAAAGTCGGAATAATGCAAAATATTCCCGAACAAGTAGAAGTATTTTAAATGTTTTATTAGTTCATGCACCTGGCCTTTCAGAATGTTATTGTGTAGGCCTGTATTTTTGTTTTACTACTGATGCCTTACTGTGTTAGCAATATTTACAGGTTACAGCTTGCGTAAAATGAGCTGTTTACCTACTTTATATAGTGTTTGGCAGTTTCTAACCTTGCATCATAATTTAGGCTATAAAACAATTGTGTTTTGTATGCAGTGTCAGGTATAACACATTATTAAATATCATGTTACAGTAAAGTAAATCCAGTAATTACACTTAGCCCACTTGTCCCAGTAACACTCAAACTCAAATTTTGGCCGTTAGCTAGTTTGCTATTGGGAGTTTGATATTTGCTTTGTCTTTGTGCGTAGAGTAATGTGTTAGCTTAACAAAAGAAAACATATATTAACTTAAAAGTTGTCTTATTCACATATTGTGTTAGCTGCCTTGCTAACTGTAGCCACAGGTAAGCCTACATTTAGAAATTGCTAGGTTTTGATCAGAGTCGGAGGGTGTGTGAGGACTTCTGGAGTGTCTGGGGCTAGCATTATGCTAACTGTTGATGGTCAGCGTTAACGCCCCCTTTAAACTAAAGGCTGGCAGCTTGTTTAACCATATGTATTGTTTACAACGCCAGTGAGTAATGAAAGTAATGCTAAAAGTAATGAAACAATTAGTTAAGAAACATAATTACTTAAATGTATTGTGTTTTATTTGGTACAGTTCTCAAGTAACTGCCCATTGTTAAGGCTGTGAAACAAAAGTAATGGAGATGGTAGCCTATAATGTTTCCCTTGAAAATGTAATGAAGTAGAGGATAAATGTTGGCCCTGTTCTAGAGCTCCCATGTCAAAGATATTCCCGCAAGTATCTCATACTTTTAGGAGTCAGTAAGTAAATATTAAGTTCCACTCCTGCCAAACAGACACAAACACAAAATACGTTTATAGTGCTACATTCCTGCTGAGAAACATAAAATCATTCCAGAGCTGCAGTGGGAACTCCAGTCCAGAAATATGCATTATAAATTTGCAAATTATCCATGAGTGATCCCAAACTAGTCTACAGGTCAATAGAATAGCCATGGTGGTAATAATAACTAGCTCATGGTCACTGACTGATGAGAGAATTAGGTAAACATTAATGCTGGGAAACTGCTCCCAGATGCCTGATCGCTCTGAGGGCAGAAGAAGAACTCCATCCCATCAACTTGCATGCTTGGGGAAAAGGGAGTTTGGACCTGACTGTCTGAAAAAAAACAAAAAACTGTTGGAGATGTGTGTCTATGTGTGTGTGCAGGGGTGAAGGGGCAGTTGTTCCTACTGGACACAACTTTATTAAAGGCGAGAGTAAATGCCAAATGGCCACAAAGGTGCTTAATTAAGCCGTTTGCTGACTGTGAAAAGAGCTTGGTGGTCAAACCATTATAATTTTCACCTTTCACTTTATCTCCTGCATGTCGAGGGAGAAGGCCTGTAATCATTAACGAAATGTTATGGATGGAGTCCTTGAGGAACTCTTCCCCTGTGTTTACATGAGCATCAATCATGTACTGTCAGTGTGCCCATGAAGGGAAGCTCCAGCATGTGGGCAGAATATCAGAAGTTTTGGGCAAAACTGGCTCCCCCTGTCCAAACTTTATAACCAGCTGTCCCAAGTGTCTGTGCTATTAAAGATTTTCTGTTTGAAGCTGTACCTGTCACTTTTCGTCTCTCTAGCAAACAGAACCAATGCTCACACCCTTGAAGGAAGCTGACAATATTTGTATGAGGTTTCACAGACCAGCCTTGTTGATCAGAGTGTTGAGTGGCCTGCTGCCGATCCTCTCGGGATCACTCCTCCGAAACCGCTCTTTGCTGCCAGAGTATCTCTGGGCTATACAGGCCGTGTCTCTGCAGGGTGGGCTCAGGCTGCCACCTGGCTGCCCCTCCACGCTCATCCAGCTTGGAAAAACAATAGACGTAGAGAGATTGGGGTTGAGTGGAAGCTCACACTTTCACCCAGTGGACCGGAGTTTGCGTCACGAGTCATTTCCTAAACTTAACTGAGTAGGTTTTGTGCCTAAACTTAACCAAACATCACTGATCTTTTTCTAAACCTAACCACGTGGTTTGGTGCTGAGCCATAGCACCTCAGCCCGAGGTGCTGAAGGGAAGGCTCAGCGCATCAGCCACAAACACCAGGGAAGGCGTAGCGCGTCGGCCGGCAACGCCAAAGGGTACCTTGCGCGTCTGGATAAGACACGAAGGGCGCATGACCAGAATGGGTTGCAACTTCATGGATGATGGCATTCGGGCACTGGTTGCACTTTATTGTTGTATTTCTTGTGGAATTCAATAAAAACATATACATTACACACATACATACAGTATATACATGGCCACTCTGGAGCCCCGTATTTAAGCATGATGAAAATGAACAAATAACAAACTAATTTGTCCTTCAATACATTTTTGATAAAAATGGCACCTGCCTGTGTTCTTACCTCTATTTTGCGCAATTAAAGGATTTTTTTTCCTCATTCAAAAAGGAAAACTTGCAAAAATCTAGCGACAAAATCTTCTGGTAGGAATGTTATACATGAGGCTGTTTCTAACATTTTAAGTTTTTGCCATTACATTTAGACACTAACTGATAAAATGGTTTCATGCAACAGGCTCTGGCCCCCCAACCTTCACTCGCACCTTTTAGATTACCTCCTGGTGATGTGAACCACCACATCAAAGGAAATATAATAAGCTCTCCAAAAATGATGGCGAGCAGTTAATCCTCGGTGGACCATCAGATCAGGACTGAATACTAAATGAAAACAGTTCAAACCAGAGACTGAACTGGTTACCTGTTTTCAAAATCATTGAAATTCAATGGGGCGCATTCAATTGTTACTAGTACTTTGCAGATACACTGAACACACAGATTTGCTTAGAAAATGTATAAAACACTTAGTAATTATGTTTGTGTGGCTCTTGACACAGACAATCTGTAAGCTTCGTAAAATGGAAATTAACTTGATTAGGTGATATTAAACATGTTGGGGTGTAATCAGGAGTTCTGCCACTGAGCAAATTCAGTTCCGGTTTATTCATGCAAGTCTGGCTCCGAGCCAACTCCTGTCTGACTCATAAAATTATTTCTGTAAACTAGTTATCACAAACCAAGTCTTTGATTAATGTCATGGTGATTGCTCAGGACTCCAGATGATTGATTTGTTTTATGTAAATAAGTTCTTGTGTTATAGTCTGTAACCATCTGGTTTATTGTCGTTCCAGAATTAATAGCTTCTGGCAATTTATAAACCAATGTGTTGCTCTGTTGTGAAGAAGCCAAATTAAAAGGCAGTCCATGTGACTATTACAGTACCATCATATGTAACTGATCTTTTGTTCATATAAAAGGCCAGAAATACCTCGTTTGTCATTGCCCTCCGGAAAAAACCCCCAACCCTATATAAGCATTATCTGGGGTTCTTTGCTTCTTGATTGGGTCTTATCAGCCACTACTTGTCCTCATATGAATTTGTCCAAATACCATTTCTTGGCGTTGCAATTCACTTTCTCCCAGTAGGGTCCTTTTTTCTTACTGTTTTTCCCCTTTCCATCTCTCTCCTTCACTATGAGATTTGACCCATTTAACCAGCTTTTTAGCCAAACAAAACAAAACTTGAACAGGTAACCACCATGTAGCAGGCACAGGTAGCAGAGCACGTTCCACGCAAGATGGTGCCTCTGTCCCAACATGCAACACAGTGTGATGTATCTTCAGTAAAATCTTGGTAATTCACCCGGCTGGGCGTGGTTTTGCAGGACATAGCAGTGCACGCTTTGTTGAGCGTGATACTCAGCCTGATCTCTGAGTGCACGTTGTTTTCATATAATTGGTATATTTGGTTTCACATCTATGTAGGTGGAAAGTGATAGTCTGCCTTGTAGGATCAATCCTCTTTCCCTCCTTTGTTCAACATGTTTATAGTTGAATGTTGCCGTTGGTTCTGCTGGGTTGAACTGTGAAAAAGGAAAGGTCGGGGTTTTTTTTTTACGTTTTTGGTCCGGAGGTCGGTCCCTTGCACCCCCTTCTAAATGGCATCGCAGACGTTGTGACAGTGTAGCCTGTCATGTCTCTTAGTCAAGTCATGGCAAGAATTTATGACACTAAAATCCAACACATTGACCATAACTGACAAAAATATTGTGTAGTCTGAACCTGGCATTAGGCATAAAATCGACTTAGCTTGGGTTAGGGAAAGATAATGTTTTGGGTTAAAATTACTTGGTGGTTAATCCGTCATCATGGTTGCAATAGTAAGAGACTGATCATCAGAAACAGGGCATGAATAGAGTGGTCTCCCATGTTAAGGGTGTTTTGTGGACCCATTCATCCAACTTTCTCCCTCTGTAGACTCTGTGACTCTAAAATAACATCACACTACTTCCACCCTTTCTCCCAATGGACAACAGTCATAATTAGAACAAATGCTACAGGGCTTTGTCATTTCATCGTAAACATATGATGTTTTTGGGCACTTGCTGAAACAACTGGCGGAGTCATTTTTTTTCCTGGGGGAACAGGAGCCACAGTTTGACCGTGATGATGCAATTTCAAATGCGTCACTTTCACTTTACATCATCTTTATTTCTGAAGCTCACTGTTTTGAAGATAAAGAAAAAAAGGGGGCTGGTATTTTTCTATCCTTTTTTTTCCCCTCACTGGTATCTCTCACATTTAGCTTTTTTTTTATTGCAGTCCGTTTCCACATTAAGTCCCTCCTCTCTAAAATAGAGCTCCAGAGCCCTGGAGAGCGGATGCTGAAGTGACGGCATGTCATCACTGTCCCATATCAGTGACTCACTGAGGCCTGTGTGCCCCGGCCTGTCACCACCCTGTCGCTCTCTCTTCCTGGGCCAGTTGGCAGCACAATGCCTCACCACCATGGCATTGTTGACACCAGCTCAGAAAAATGAGAAGTTTCACAAGATGAAGCACCTCTAAAATACCTGTCTCTCTCCATATGTCACAAACCTTTTTACTCAAGCATAATACAAAAAGACCATATACACTTCAAGAGCATGAGTAAGGAAGGCCTAAGTCCTGTAATTTCCACTGTTGGTTGATTTGGTTTGCAACCACAGTCTTTCCTTGTGCCAGAGGGTAGAGTAATTACAAATGTGAGAGAAATGGATTTCCCTAAACTGCCAGAACCGCTATGTTATGTTATGAGAGGAGACGTACTTAGTGCCAGAGCTGTCAGGAACAAAGGGAATAAGGAGGGAAGTGATATAGTCTGGAATTGGAAAAGTAACTTAAACCAAACAGGGAAAAGCTTTATGAGCCATGGCAGGTGCTGTGGGGCATCAGGTCTCCGGTACTGAGCAAAAATATTTTAAATTGTAATTTGTGGGTTAATAAAAACCACAAGAGTGGGTGTGGGTAGCTGTATTTCTTTGTTGCTGATCTATAATGATGGACTTTTTCAAAACAACAGAGGGGTAATATATTTATTATTATTTATAGAGCCTGCCTCGAGGCTTGTTTTTTAAAAAAAACAAAAAAAACAAGAAGTGGAATTAAGTCTTTCGTATGATTTGTCTCCAGAATGGCTAAACTTTAAGACCTTTATCTGCTTGTCGAAATGCAATTTTAAACAGTGAAATAATACTTTTATTTAGTTTTTTGGGTAGAGGGGTCTCTTCGCTGTAAAGTGGAATTACTCGTATCCTGCTTGTGTGTGAGAGGCTTTTTTAGGGACTGTTATCGCTATCAAAGTTAAACCATGAAGTCATGAGGGGCTCACATTACAAAGGCATATCAGCAGACACAGATTAGTGAGAGTTTGACTTATCGTGAGCAATTAAACCCCTGTTACGAATTAACATTTAGAGAAGATGCACATGTGAGCCCATCAGTCTGCCACTGCAGGCTACCTTTATCTGACCTGAAATTCATTATAGATGGGTCAGTTTCCATCACAACTACTCAGCATTAAAGGTGAAACTCATTAATCTTTAGTGAGAACCTTCTCACCTTGTTGGAGAAGGGTCTTGGACAGAACTCATCACACAACACGATAGACCTCGATCTATAAATGACACAGAAAACGTTCCAGTAATATTAAATGTTGAAAGGGCTGTGTAAACTGACTGGAATGAGCCCCACCTTATTCTTCATTACACTGGTAACGGTGGAAGATTTACCACTCCAACTGCTGAAAATATGGCTCCTTTATTCCAGAAAGAGGTAGACTAAGGCAGGTTCAAAACTTCTAGCTAGCGAATGTTTTTTTTTTTTTTGTGGGCTGAAATAACTTGCTATAAGATTTTATCGATTGACATAAATAAAGATTGACGACGCATCTCCGCTTCCTTTCACTGTACAAAAATGAAGCCAAAATATCCCGGATATGAGCGCTGCCATCTTGCGCTGGTGATGTCATTTGGAGCCAGAGTCTGTGCAGTAGTGATCAGCGGGTGGAGCCACGGTATAAAGTTCCTGCTCATCCACCCGCTTGACTCAATCACAAGCAGGGCTCAGCTGTCAATCATGATGTTTTACCTCGTTTTCATGGCATCAAATAACTAATTAAAACCAAATGTATCAGTACAATGAACACTTCAACATACATCAGCATGATAAGAAGTACCTAAAATGACAGAAACCATCTTTGGGAAAACATTTATTTGTGTTGTACTTTGAGTGTTCAGCTTGGCCCATGTCCTATCTGATATCATTGAGGGGGAGGGGTTTATGACCTATACTGCAGCCCACCACCAGGGGGCGATCAAGATGTTTTGGCTTCACTTTTGGGGAGCTCACACAGTGATATTTCACATTTTGAGACAATGCAACTTGAAAATGAGTTCACACTGTCCTCTGACACAAGAAGATATTGATATTGATATTGATATTGACGCAATAACGGGAACGTCAGGTAATGGAATTACCAGTAAGTCAAGCCCTGCAGCATTTGATGAGTAGAATTTTGTTGCAGTGGGTTTAAGTGTTGCTGTATTTGAATTTCGTAATATAAAACTGTGTTAACATTTTTACAGTGGTTTGACAAAATAACATGAACTTTTTAATATTAAAAGCTAAAAATTGGACATTGCAACGTTTCTATAGGGGTTCGTGTTAGTGAAAAAATACTTGAAAGGTTTTTCTCCCTCTGTTTATTGCCACAAATTCATAACAACATACATAAATAGTACATTTTGAAAGAGGTAAAAGCAAGAAGTATACTAAAACCTTTGACCTACTGTAACATAATTTAAAGTTCAAAACAATACTTCAAATGATCTTTGCCACAAATGACTATAAAATAGATTAATAGAGATTTTTGTACAGTTTGCTTTAAAACCCTCTTTGAACAAATAAAACTCACAGGGCACTACATTACGTCCACTTATCACTTCTCCTGCAGTCAGCTCAATATCAGGATACTAACCCAGAGAGTCTGAGTCAATACCTAACAAAGGTTATTCACTGGATTCTTCCCATAAAACTCTGATCCATACAGCCTGTTTAAAAAGCCGCCCTGCTGCTGGCTTTGTCTACACAAAGGTATATTGAATTAAAGCTATTTTTATTACTCTAAAATGTATTCCCTTGGCTATTGATAAAGGCTGAAAGTGATAGTTCCCTATGTGTATGGAGGTTAAAGACATGCTTTTCGAACATTATCCGGTATTTGGAGCATTTGGAAAAATAGTTTATTGTCATTTTTTTTTTTTTTTTACTACATATTACATGCATGACCGTAAAGCTTATTTGTTATTTATTTCACCTCTGCTTCCCTGTGTTCATTTTAATTTATTTTAATTAGATTTGATTGAATGTTTATTCTTTCTTTCTCATGTAAAGCAAATAGAAATGCCTCAGTGTCTAAAAATAATTCTATAAAAATAAACATTGCCTTGATATATTCAAACCCAAGAATACACGCTTTTATGTCTGTATATCAGCATAAAAAGGAAATATTCTGGATGTCTTCTGCATCATGTTAAAACGCAAAATTGAGCCTGACATGTTTGGTATTTTTTTTTAAAACTCTGGGGTCTTCACTTGAATTTAAAATCACGCTCTGTTTAGTTGCACAGCATACGTTTGTGCAGTGTTTACCAATTCAATTCAGCCCAACTGAAACCGTGCATTAACCCTTGATTTCCTATGCCCCTCTCCAAATTGTTCTGGATCGTTAATTGTCCCGCTGATGCAAACATTTCCTACAAACACCAACGAAGGTACCGCACTCTCAAAAGTGTCAGTTTAAGAGGAGAAAGGCCCCCTGTCACGGTAGTGTCATATTGAGCCTTTTGTGGTACACCACTGACCTTTGCTCAGTAGAGATTGTACTTGATTTGTGTTCTCCAGCTGAACCTGAAAATGTGTTTCTGACTATTCACAAACCAAGCAGGCATGGAGCTCTAGCTGCACAAATTGTGGCCCATGCCGACTATAATACCATTGCATCTGCTACATTTTCTGTAGCCAATTTGACAAAACAGATTGTACCAAGGGAGGGGGAGACCGATTCAGTGTGACCATATTTCCTGTGTAATGGCACAGCTGAAGCCTGGTAAATATAATAAACCTAATGAGGCAAGGACAAGCTCGAGATGACTGAAGTTCAGTGTTATTATAGGGCACGGTCAAACAAAAAATAAATAAATAAATAAATCATGTTGTCAGTGAATAACAAGCAATCGTTTTGCAAAACCTTTTGTTTCACACAAGGACAAATCTTATGTTCTCAAGTACAACAGCACTCTCAAAAACATAGTCATATAGGCATAACAACATTCATCTTTCCTATAATATTACTGAATCAGGAACTTGTTCCTTTACTACATGGCCAGAAATATGTGGACACTGAATAATGAATGTGAACAGCTGAACGTACAACCATATCCTGATTTTCTCCCATTTATAGGCACAAGAGTGTTTGGTGAGGAAAGCCTTAACTCAGTCTACACGCAGTTTACACAATGCTGATTTAAGCTGATCAACACCAGATAGATCTCTCTGTATATTTTGCAGTGTATTGGAGTTCGTGAACCGGTGTTGGTGGCGACAGCTGTAGCTACAGCAACTAGAATTATAGCTGCTGCCCAAGACAAATGAGAAATACAGGAGGATTCATCAGCAGAACTGGCTGAAACACGCTTATCACTAAACCCTGAAGTCCTGCCTCTAATTCACACAGCACAATGCTTGATTTTTATTCTGCATCACCTGAGTATTGAACTCGTGGCCTCTGCCTGCAGACTGGGATCATGTTGAGCTATGCAGGTGCTTTGAGCTGGCAGATTCAGACAACTTTATTGATCCCAAGAAGGACAATTCATTTGCAGCTTACCCGGTCCATATCCACAACTCCATGCATAAGATTATGAGAATGAGAATTATGAAGTGGCTTCACACATGACAAATACACGATGGCCTGTCAGCACAAGAGCC
>JBBPCS010000002.1:6869068-6884855 GCA_037974645.1 Hollardia meadi
AATGGCTCATTATCAGGCTTGATTACGAGTCTGAAAGCAAACTATATCTTTAATCAAATCACCTCCTTTCCAAACTTCACTCAACCTGTTAAAAGTGCCACCCGTCTGTTTTAACAGCATCATGGAATTCGTGCTGACAGACTCCGACTTGACTTGACCGTCAATTTTATCATCTAGTTTTAATTTAATCGTTTAGCGGAAACCACTCGATTCCATTTCACAAAGGAAGGATTCCGAGATGCAATCTGTATTGAAATCAGCCTTTGGCCTTTTATTCATTTGAACAGATTAATTTAGCCACAGAATCGAAAGCATGCACGATTTTGTTTACTGCTCTCACAGCGGAGTGCCCTGCAGCAATGCATCTGCTGTGATGCAACATGACCCACCGCTGCCACAGGAATAATATTGGGGAAAAGCTTCCTGGGCACAATAAGGAGGTGTCTCCTATGCAACGTCTTCACTGAGGAATAGCAGGGTTTTTCCTTTTGAAAGTTGCCCATTTACAAATTTACCTTTACACATCTTGCTACCTGCATTGTGTTGTACGTTAAGAGTGCTGCTGTAGTGAATCTTTCGTTTAAGTCAAACGATTTGTAGAGCTGTCAGAGACTGATTTCCTGCCCGCTGCCATCCACCTGACACTCAAGCTGCTAATATCCCTCAATTCATCTCCATCTTCAGTGACTATTTTGGACTGGCTGCTCTTGCACTCCTTCTCTTCCGACACCTTTTCATTGACTCGCTGACACATGCTGACAGACAGATCTTAACATGAGAGACATCCCAGGTATCCTGTGAATGAATATGGATGGAGTCGTCCATCTGTCCATCCGCCATTAGGCCGCACTGAAAACCGAATGCTGACAGCACTCAGCGGGAGGCTGAAGAGAATCTGAAAATGAGCTCGATGTGACCGAGGCTCTGACTTTTTTCCCAGGGGAAAAGCAGTCAGCCTCAAAGAATAGTTTCAGTCGCATTTATACTCCTTGTAAAGCTGAGTCGGGAGGTGTGAAATTTCAAGTGTTAGCTTTGAGCTTCCTGTCAATATGCGGAGAGCGACTGTCAAAATTAACAGATGACGAGAAAATGGAAGGAAGACAGATTCAACGCAGAGTTGCAGACATAATTGCGTATTCATATATTTCAGTTGAGCCGGAGCCTATCCCAGCATGCACCGGGCACAGGGCAGGAAAATTCCCCAGACATCAGGTTACCAGCTAGAAGACAAAACACGCTAACGCTCACATTCAGACCAGTGGGCAATTAGGAGTCTCCCGTCCAACCTGACGCGCATGTGTTTGGACGTGTGGTGGGAGGTGCACTGCATGAACCGAAACCCACACAGTGACAGGGTGGACTAATTAACATAAATCAAATTAAAACTGTAGATGCAAAATATAAATAAAACATTGCAATTCAGCGTCTTTTTATTTGATGGAATAACATGACAGAAAACCAAAGAATTCAACATGATGTGTGTGTTTCACTGTTCCTCAGCTTGTTTATTTGTTAGCTTGTTAGCTCCTGGCTGTCAGTGGCTTGCAGCAGGACTTCCCATTTGTTTGTGGCTCTGGCTGTCTTCTGTGGTTGCGTTTGGTCAGTAGGAAAGAAAAGACACTCTTTAGACATGTGACTTGGGTTTTTGGTATAAATACTTAAGACAGAGGAGAGAAGTGAATGAGTTGACTGTACAATGTTGGTGCGCACTAAAGTTATGAGGAGTAACCTGAACGTGTTGGACTGATTTATTCCAACACACACACCCACGTCGCTTACATTATCACTATATACTGTTAGTGTGTTAGGAGACAGTTGCCTTTTGACAAATCCGACACACACGGAGCAACATTAGCATTAATTTCCAGTCAAATATACATCCAGTATTTAATCTCCTTTTAGTACTGCAAACTAAAAAGTTAGCCAGCAATCCCAAATAAGTAATTTTAAAAGGATAGCAGCAAAGCATGAGTACGTGTACCAGTGAAAGCCTGTACGCACTTGAATTTGATGCCATAACTTTGAAAAAGATTAATCTAATTAAACTTTGATCATTTGTTTTACAACTTTACTAACCATTCATTTTACTGGGACCGCTGGTGGTGTTCCCATCGCGAAGCCTGTTTCACATTAAGTCCAGATAATGTGGCTTTGCAGCGCGACTCCTGTCCAGAATAAAAGTGTGAAATCTGTGAGCTGCAGCGTGTCCTTTCAAAATTATGAGCTCTACAGCGTGTCTCGATTTAGCTCTGAAACATGCCCATCTCTCTTTCCCCTCTCTTCATATGTATATTTAATGACAGCCAGATATATCTTGTCCCTTGGGTGACTTTGAAACATTTATTAAAGTGCATGGCACTATGTTAAATCAGATTATGTTACCAGAGCCTACATCCTCTTAAATACATTTAAGATATTCTGGAAAGCATTTGCTTTGAGTCCTCTCATTTCAAATTTAGAGGTAAATGAATCCTTTGAGGAGATTAAATTATCATTTGAATGTGTATCAGAAAAGGAAATCAAAGCCCATCACGATGTCTGTTTTGACAAAAATGACACATATTAAATAATATTAGGATTTCTGCTAATGGATAATGAAGCCGGAGTCAGAGAGCAAGAAGTAAGTGTCTTTGCTAAAACAAATAATAGGAAAGTGTGAGGAAATCAGAATTTTAACTTTCTTTAATTGCTTATTTTGCTGAACCATCTACCTTGTAGAAGTAGTTAAAAATATCCACTGATGGTGTTTCATTTTTACACAAAACTTCTTCATTAGAAATGCAAAAACATACTATAGCTACAGAGTTTGTGGTAATAGATTTATACCTTGAGATTTGTTTCTACATCTGCATACTCAACTTTTCAGATTCCACGTTCTCTCTGATGACGCCGACTGATGAAACTGCTAAGCGTTGCTGCACGTTCACTGTAGTTGTTGCAGAGCAACAGCAAAGGCAGCACTGAGGACGGGGCCGAGGGACTGAGACAGACAAGGAGAAGCAGCACCTCTTAGGAAATAATTATCTCTCTCATCCCCCCGCAGCCGCCTGTGGGAGATCCAGTCGTGATGGCTGCCAGTTTGCTGCACGGCTGTCTCTAAACCAAAGGCTTTGTTTTTCCCTCTGTGAGCAGAGTTGTTGACAAAGCTTCTGACTATTCACAGCAACATTTTCTCCAACTCTGTCCTACCCAGAATTACATGGGAAATATGTCTGGCAGTTTACCACTGGCAATATGAGAGACTCTCTTGTGATAGACACTGGAGGGACTGCACAAAAGCATTCATTACCACACTTAAGTACGAGTACGAAGTGTCTGATCTGATCAAAGGGTGTCAAAGCAACTTCTGAAGATACACATCAACTATGGAACTAAAAGGGACAAAGTCCAAATCTGTCTAACAGTTTACTACTCAGCCTGTAAAAACATGCAGTGATATCTATCTATCTAAGTAGATTTACTGTTTACTGTAAATGTTTACTCCACTGCATTTATTTATCCAATGGAGTTAGTTACTTTTCAGTGAAGAGTTTACATTAAACTAACTATTTTACAAAAAAAACCAACCCCCACCCAAAAACTGTCTGGGGTCCCTGTCACATTTCAGATGTCTGACCTCTCCTCGCCTCCTCTCGAGGAGGAGACACAAAGGAGAGATGAGTAGAGGGCAGCAGGCATTTAAGAAAATGAGACATCCTTGCTTTGGAGCAGTCATTTTAAAATGACAGCAATGAAATATGATGTGTGGCTCAGCTTCTGGCTCTTAGGGTTAATGTGTTTCCACTCTGGGTGGAGTCACAGTGATTAAGGAATCCATTCACCTGTTAACTGACCTGGCGTCCTTAAATAGCGATCGTATCCCTGCAGTTGTGCACACTGATGAAGGCCGGATGTATTGCCAGAAAAATTGAGTTAAGTCATTGAAAGATATAAACCGATCAGCCACAACTTTAAAATCACTGACAGATGAAGTGAATGACATTGATCATGGCTACAGCACAATGTTCTTTTGGAAAACCGTGGGTCCAAAGACAAAGTAAATCCCCTCATGCCAACAGCACTCCATGGATCGTAATCTTTCAGGCACGTCCCATGGAGCTCAATCAGATTTGGATCTGGGGCATTTTGAGGCCAGGTCGAGACTTTAAGCTCTTTGTCACGTTCCTCGGCCTGTTCCTGAGCAGTTTTTGTCATCGGGGTGTGCTTGATCTGCAAGGGTGTTTGGGGGGATGGTTTGTGGCATCCACATGAATGCCAGGATCCAGGGTTTCCCAGCAGAATATTGCACTGTAGCGAGATGGTCAATGTTATAACTTAAACCGTCAGTGGTTTTAATGTTGTGGCTGATCTGTGTAATGCTGAGTCAGGCTTTTACATTGTTAAAAATGTGGATTTTTGAGTGATTGTAAATTTCTTATTTGGAACAGAACCTGGAACATCTGGTTTCACTTCTGCTCTCTATCAGGCTGTTGGATCTCTGCACTTTTAAAATAACTGTTTTAATTGGTTGTGTCATTTACAAGCAATCAGCCTTCAAGAGGACCTGATGATGTTCTCAGCGGTTCCCATTTGAGGTTGAGATAAATCATGCCGCATATTAGGTGAAACTGTACTATCTGATGTATGAATGCTCTTAGTCCTCCATCTCCTCCGAACCCACAAAGACAATCAATGATCGGCTGATTGACAATTTGAGGTGAACCTCCTGCTCCGGGTGTGAGCTGCAAAATTGACAGTGAAGTCAGATAGAGCTGATTTAAAGCAATAAAAGCAACTCGGACGACCTCGCTTTAGCAGAGTAGGTGGGGGAGCTGCAGGAAGAAGAGATGACTAAGACTTCACTGTGGTGCTTCATCTTGAGTTTGACAGGACACTCTCCACCTACTGGTGCCTAGAAGAGATGTTGACTGCAGTGACATCACTTTGTGGTGCGTTGTGGGCTGTTAGGGAGTGATTGTGTATTCAGCATGGATGTATTATTATAATTATTATGTAATTTATAATTTAGTTTTGCAGGGAACATCGACTGAGATCTCCCTCTTTTCCGGAAGGCCCTGCAACAACACACACAAAAAAAGAATAAAATATACATATATAAACGTACACATTTACATATTTACATACGCTATCTCTAAAAGTGCACGCTTAAAAACAATTGAAAACATTACAGCACCATATGATAGAAGAGACGACGGGAAATCTTTAGCTTTACAATGATGAGGAAAACAACAGATGTTTGTAAAGACATGTGATAAGGTAGAGCTCGGACAGACGTCTTCACATCATGTGGTAACTGCAGGAGTAAGTTAGAGTTAGAGTTAGAAATTACATGACAAAAAGCAGTAAAGTTCAGTGATTGTTATATTACAAGATTATTGACATTAAAAAGTAATTTGTTATGTTACAGCATTACGTAACTTATTGGACTACAGGCTTCTTTAGTGGTGTTCACTACCTTCATACATAGTCTAATAGATAAACAAAATAAACTCCCAAAGATGTCAAGAAAGGAAATATTCTTACACCATTTTTCGCTTATTGAACAGAAAAATCCAAATGTACAACTTCAAGTTTCACCAAACTAAGACGAGCTTAAATGTCTTGTTCGCTCACCAAAACCGACTTGGCTCTCCACTGTTTTGACAATCTCAGCAATTTGGTCGAAATACACCTTTTAAGTCATAGAGTTAGATGTGTTATATGTTGGCTCCACACACTGTTTTCCCCTGATGTCTCTCTCTCGGCCTCTCAGCGGCCCACTGAGAAGTGTCTCTCACTCTCGCAGACCATTATATTAACAAAATAAAATGACAAAAATCACCCCCCAAAAAACAATGTACTCAGCCAATCGCCCAACACTACCTGACAGGTGGCACCTGCACAACCTTTTAACAGTTATAGCCTGCAGTACATAATGTTTCAACAAACATTCACTTACTATCAACAAAAGAAACACGAAAATATGGTCACATTTTAAAGGTAATGGACTGCTTATTTGAAAATGGAAATATCTATGAATTGCAAAACTATAGCGCACTAGTTGTTACTCATTACAAAAGAAAAAAGCAATCTGAGTTCTCAGCAGGTCATCTCAGCAGGTGGAGTGTTACAGACGTTTGTGATTCTCGACCATGATGAGCGAGATGAGGGAAAACGTCAATGACAAGCCTTGGGAGGCAAAATGCATCGACGCAGGCAACTTTGTGTGTGTCGCATGCCCGAATTCATTCACTTGTGGCGCGTTTCATAAAGCGAATTTTTTTGAGATATTCAAGGATGAGTGGTGAGCCTTTCATTTGCCTTTCATTCGGTCGGAATGCAGACAGTCAATGATGAGCAATCCTTGGCGAGCTGATTGGCAGTGCCGAGTACCTCTCCACCTCCGCCTCGCAAAAGACACTTATTAAGTTGTTTCTCAATCGTTAGTAGTAAACCTTTAATCATAGCTCTGTATAATAAGCACCTCCTTCTGTTTCAACTTTGAAAGGCTTAAAAAGGGGAAAAGTGATATGTCCATTAAATTAAATTAAATTAAATTAAAGCACAGCAACTGTATGTGATGAATTGATTTATAATAAGCCGCGCGTGTGTGTGTGTATGTGTGTGTGTATGTATACCATCTCTTTAATAGATTTTCAATGTATGAGCAGGACCTCATTATCACTTTTGTAGTTCGCCGTATCACCATGCTATCATTAGTGGTATTAGGTGGAGACGGTGGTGTTGTAGAGTAAAAGGTTTTCAACTGTGAAGGAAAGTTGACGAAACAGGTGACGCGTGAAGCAAAGATATTCAGAAGGTCAAATGGAAATACGGTCAATAATATATAATAATAATACGGAAATAATATCATTATCTTTGATCCATCATGAGTAAATGTCTGTAGATCCACGCAGAAATCACAAAAAAAAGAAGACACTCCTCATAACTCCAGAACTTGTCTGGCAAGTTTTCTTCAGAATCAAAGGAATATCCATTGATAGTTCACTGTACAGCCATGGGTATATTGCAAACAGAAACTGCATACAGCTCATTTTAATGGTGCCATTTTTTCCAAAATGTAAAGAGATATGTTTTATGATATATTATGATATATTTTTTTGTTGTTGAGAAGTTGTCAAATTGTAGCTCACAGCTAACCAACTGACTCCAAGGCAACATCAGACTTGCTGTTTACATCTCTCAAATTATTATAGCAATTTGAGCATGCTTATTGCTTATTTAGAAGATTAAAAGAAATGATTTGACAAGCAGGTAACGGCATTCGTTGTATTTTTATGTACAAGGATGCGTATGCACACCATGAGCGCAGAGATGATGTGATGCACTCACATGTGATAGACATCAACACCTGGAGTGCTTTAAAGGTCCAGTGTGTATGAATGCAACCAACTGAACGCCCCTCGTCTCACTCTTCCCTATGGTGACCGCTTAAAAGTGCAAAAGGCCCTCTTGAACCAGTGTAGATTTGTCCCTTCTGGGCTACTGTAGAAACATGGAGGTGCAACGTGGTGTCCTCAATGGAAGAGGAACCGCTCCCTCTGTAGATTTAAAAGGCTCAGGTAATGAAAACACGATTCTTAGTTTAAGATTAACTGATGAAAACATAATTCTGAATATTATGTTCAATTTCTAAATGCCCATAAATCCTACACACAAAGCATATGAGGGAAGACCACAAGCTGATGTAAAGTTTAAAGCATTAATAAATTGGATAGCTTAAATTATGTTAATTATGGCCTCAAAATGCCCCAGATCCAAATCTGATTGAGCATCCATGGGATGTGCAGATCAATGGAAGCCACCGGGGAGTGCTGTTGCCATGAGGGGGTTTACTTTGTCTGACAAAAAGGTTTGGGTGGGTTTTATGGGTCAAAGAACATCCACATGAATACCAAGGCTCAATGTTTCCCACTAGAACATCGTACTGTAGCCATGATCAATGTCATTCACTTGATGTGTGAGTGGTTTTAATGTTGTGGCTGATCGGTGTATCTGCTCAAACCTTTACAAAATACTAATTGTATTGACGAACAGAGGGCTGAAGAAACTCATACTAACTGGACTCTCAATTTTCATTTTGGGTCACTTTTTTTTTAGTTTAATTGCAGAAAATGTGTGATTTATTTTTCAATATGGCACTAAGAAAAATCCCTCGATAAAGTATTTCTCCCCGCCCCTCATCCACTTTAATCTGGGCAGATGAGGAGGAATATAGACTGGTTTGTTTGGTATGTTTGTGTTGAGGAGAGACAGAGAGCATGACAAGGTAATGTGCAAATGATCCTGCTGGAGTCACACTCTGGCTTCATTAGCTGTGATGTATACTGTGCTGCAGTGGCCATAACTCACTCCCCATTCTGCCTTTAAGACAGCCCTGCTCATCTCCACAACACCACCTCTCCTCTCCTTGGAGACCACAGACTCATTAGAGAGGCCTCACCCAACAGGAAAAGGTAGGTTAATGGCTATGCTGATGGTTGGAAGTGTGACATGGGGAAGAGTGCGTCTTTCAGCAAGAAACAAGAAAAAGAATCCACACACAAATTAAGCAAGGATAGACTGTGTGTCCTTGACAGTATAAAGGCAGAGTGGAGGATACAGTCGTCAGTTGCTCCAAGTGAAAACTTTAAACACAATATCTGTGAAAGGAAAGTTATAAATGCATTCAATGGTAAACTTTCTTTCATTAGGTTTCGGAAACATTTTGAAATTCTCTTCAAAAAAAAACACGAATAAAAATAGAAATACTTTGATCATCCTTAAGACACATATTGTGCCAAAGATTACTCAAAAGAAAAAAATAAAACCTTGAGCGCTTGTTTATCTGATTGCACTGCGGGACGTTGAAATCATAGCTGCACAGAAATGCACTTTCATCTCTCCAAATGCATCATCAGCCCTGTGATTCACCACCTTAAAAATGTACCCCGACCCAAAAAACAGAAATCAAAGGTCCCACATGCATGGAAAGCACAGATCAAAAAGAACTGGTATAGAAATAGTTTGCCATTTAAACTTTATTAAAAACACACTGAAATACTGATGTGATGAGTGTTGAAGGTCAGTCATTAGTCCACGGTGGTGGGACGGTGACAGGGGCAGGAGGATTCTCCAGGTGAGCTCAGCGCTGCTGTGACTGCGGGTTTGTCCGTGCCGTCATCTGTGGCCTCGTCTTTAGCAACGTCTCCTTGATCACCTGTTTGTGTCAAAGTGAAGTAGCTCGTGTGCTGAAATTTGAGCACCTCATTGCCCCAGCTGGTCCATCCAGGCTGAAGACTTCGGGCAAACAGCTCCAAGCGCTTGGCTTCAGCTGCGATGTAGGGCTTCAACACCTCTATGGAAATAAGAGAGTCCTGCATTGAAAGTATGTAACTATAATCAGGAAAATGTACTTCAAGTATTTAAAGTACTGCGACTGTTATACTACTATACAATTATATCATTAGATTATTATTACTCTTGCATTAATGTTAAAGCAGGATTTTTACTGTTGTAGGTGGTTGAGGTGGAGCTCATTTTAATAGAACTGCAACTAATGATTATTTTCATTACGGATTCATGTGGTCATTATTTTGGATAGATTTTTTGGTTTGTAAAAATGCAGAAAATAATGAGACATGCAGTCAAAACTTGGTCACAAAAAATGGAAGTTTTAAGACACTGGAAGTCTGGTTGTGAGATTGCTGCCCTGCATCCATTTTATATGAGGTTGCTTTGCTTGTTACTCTGTAGTAGGCAGAGGAAAGCACTGGCCAACTGCCCAGCTCCTTCACACCACAGCACAGATTTTTCTATGTGGAGACTGGCAGTGACCTTGAGTCTATAAGTGATGATATTCCAGGAGCAGCACACCTGACAGATACGTTTCACTTCCTGTGCCCCTGTGCTACTCTGTCTGCTCTTGTGCATGCTTAAACCACCCTGACACTCCCCTCAGCCAACACTCGGGGAATTAATGAGCACAAAAGCCTGATACTCAAACCGATCCGACCTGCACGATGTGGTGTCCTGCCACCCGTTTTCTCTTTCTTTGCACGTCAGAGAGTCACAGAGTGGAAAGGCCAAACATGCAGCTCTCCGACTAATTCAACCCCAACCGGTGACTCAACTCTCAAAGTTGAACAGAGAATAAAAGATCTAATTATCCTCTTAACTTTGAAATGGGACAACGTATGGAACTTCTTCTGAGAGAGGCCTGGGGTAAAAGAAGGTGTTACCTAATTGCTCTCTAGACAGGGAACATATTCAGTCTTAAATATTCTGCCTTGAAGGCTCCTCATATTCTCTCTATGGTTGATTGCAAACTAATTATATTGTACAGGACTGCTCTATTAGTTCAGTTACAGTACAATAACTAATTTCGCTGGCATATTTTTTTTCCAACAGAATGTTTTCAATCAATGTAATCAATGACTGATGAATGAGTCCCACAGGGTCTTGTTTTTGGCCCCACCATACCCTTAAATTGATACAGATACCAATAGAGTGCTTCACTCGATACTCATCATGTGAATGGACGCATTCAGTTGCGTTAAAAAAAACACGGCTGAACTGCCAACTCTGTCTAATACACCTCGCTCGACTTCACCACACAGACTGCGAGGGTTGCCTCGTTAAATCGAAGAATGGTTGCGGTGATTGGCTGCAAGAAAAAACATAGAGATTGTTTTGTTTTTTTCTAGATCTAGGTACAAAAAGTGATTAAAGGCAGGAATGCTGGAGAAGTTTCGATACCACTTGGTAGTGGGCTACTTCAGTCGGTAACTTAAAGGTATTGAGTGCCGATAACCAGCCCTACTTGATATACATCTGAATAGTGTTTCATTGTGTTACTGTGAAAGTGATCAAGTAAAAATCGGACAGTTGGTAAAGAAAGCTAATTACTGTAGCTCCCAATTAAACATATTCACACATAGATCACTGTTACAGATCCAGTAATGCAACCCACACAAGTGGCAGTATGCCGCTATCAGGAACAGCCATTTAACCACTGATTAAAATACCAAGCTGGAAGGGACTTTATTTCTCACAATTTCTTAAGTTGTAGAGCACCCTTATTAATTAAAACCTCACGTCTTGCCATTCAGAGAAGTGCAAACATTTTTTTTTCTCTCTTCGGCTTGACCATCTGGCAAGAATGTGTCGTCTCTGTAATGGTGTCCCTTATCTCTCCATAGTAACCAAGAATGTCAGTGATAGGAGCCCCATCTGAGGGGGGAACAGAAGTGGGTCAGGGTTTCTCAACATTGCAGGCTTGAGGGTTGTGGCTTTACACCTCGCAGGCTGCCCGCTGGCTCTAGCAGACGTGACACGCTCGACATGAACACAAAGTGCAGCAGAATTACAGGGATGATAGCTTGAGATGAGAGTAAGACAGCTCAGAATGGTTAATGCCAAACGTCTTTAGAGATGTTTGAAACTTCTAGCAGTTTCATAATCTATTGCAGGAGTGAAGCCCTGTGGTGTTAGATTATCATCTCAAAAAGTTAAATAAAGGCTTTTATTGGCATCTGTGCAAGAGTTGGGTCATATTTCATGACACGCAGCAATTTATAATTATTGCACTCGCAGATTTGAGCCGCACCCACTGCCAACAGAGCTTCCTCACCACTTGCAGAAAAACACAAGGGGCATAGTGCCTGAACAGAGTAGATGCTGCTCATTAGTACACACTTTAATTAAAAATGCAAAGAAAAAGTATTTTTCTAGCGTTTTCTTTTTAATTATCAGGACAAATTAGTCTCTTCATCTTGTGCAGCAGTGTAGATCTAAATAAAGATGCTGTTTGCATAAAAAAAACTGAAGTAACCGGAATAAACAAACCAGTTCTGTTTAAACCTGCTGAGGGGCTTTGAATCACACAAGGAGATTTAACACAATCTGTGTCCCAATCTACTTCATCTCTCTAGTATCACAGCTCCACAATGACATCATTGTGATTGAAATCACTGTATTTTAACAATATCTAGCCACTTCCATGAGGTGGAGGCTTTTCTGTGCTTCGGGAAGGGCACTGGCATTCACTCTCCATACTGCACAATAAATCGCATTCCCCTGAGAGGGAGGGAAATGACGTCAAGCCTCTCTTATTCATAGTCCCTGCATATTCATTCTCAAGGTTTTTACGTTGGTTCTAAGTAGTCATGATGCAGTTAAGAGTTGCCACACCTCCACCTGTGCAGATGGGACAAATTTGATCAAATCTGAACAACAGAAGTCCCCCCCTCTGACAAATTAAACCTGTCATGGGTGGAGGATTCAAGTCCTGCAGTTATTATGAATACAACAGAGACACCTGCATGTTGCGTTTAAGCAGTTTTGTCACCTCCAACATGGGCATCTTGCGAACACTGGCAGCATGCTCAAAAGAAAATGCCAACTTTCTGCAGTGGAAAAGCAAGTTATATGTTGAAAAAGAGTGATATTTATACTTATATAATGCTAAAAAACAACAACAATAAGTTATTACTTTAAAGTGTTCATTTCTCATACAAAAACACATTGTAGTTATAATTTTGCATAATGTTTTGTAACATGGAATAAAATCAAAACGGTACACTTTGAATTTCAGCCATGCAAACCTAAATAACTGACTCACACCTTTGCTTGCAAGGTCTGCTACAACAGGCTGTAGTAGGACTTGGTGCTTATCATTAAAGCTATACGGCGAGATAACAATCACTGATGTTGCAGCATTGCCCTCTGGTGGCATAGTAAAACACATAACAGCACTGTACTCAAATACCGAGCAGTATGGCATGCAGAAACATGTTGAAAATAGTGACCTGAGAGTGAGGGCTTCTGGGAGTGGAGAGCCGACGGGATGCTGACAATCAAACGCTGATCCTCCACAGGAACGTCTGAAGAGCTGAAAGTGGTGAAAGAAGTCTAAGAATAAATAGGATTTGGATACATTCCTTTTAAGGGTTATAACATAAAAGAGTATGAAAACATTCACACCTAATGGACTTATCTGTTGGGGAACGATATCGGCCCAGCACCAGCACTTCGTATGGCTTCTTATGAGGTGAATCCAGTGGGAACACAAACTGTCCAGATGTGGTGACCTGAGGGAAAAGAGCCAGCCCTTAAAACATCTGGAATCCCCCCCAATTGGTCAGATGTCCATGACTGAGACCTGTATCTGTTGTTTATGTCTGTTTGTATTGTTGTAACTTGTAACAATGTTTTTATGCTGCTTTCTTGGCCAGGTCACTCTTGAAAAAGAGATTTTTTGATCTCAATGAGGCTTTTACCTGGTTAAATAAAGGATATATATATATATATCTACTTAAAAGTTTCTATACCTTGACCCAGAACCATTCGGCCACAACTTCTACTCCCCAGTGTGGATACAGCTCATCCCGGACGAAACGCAGGTGGCTCGGCCGGTTTGTGACCCAGGATACTACTAAACAGTTTGGAGATGCCAGTAGGGGTATCGGGAGCCGTTTCAGCTGGGTTGAGGGCAAAGAACTATACCTTCATTGAGAAAACAGATGAAAAAAATATGATATGTAAATGCAACAAAGCCTTACCTTCTATACCGGCTTATACCGCAAAGATAAATGCATTATTGAACTACTAGACTAATTATTTTTGCATATATTTATATATCTAAGGCCAAACTGGGGGTTGCGGCCCTCCAATGTTTCCCCAAGATAAAGCTGAGGGATCACAAGAGATTTTCTCTCGCACCACCATGAGGATGACATTTGTGGTTCAGAGTGAACAATCCAGCCAACTATTGAATGGATTGCTATGAAATTTAATACAGATATTCAAGGTCCCAAGAAGATTACTTTTCATGGCGTTGGTGATTCAACATGTTTCTTCATTTGTTTAGTGAAATATCTCAAAATCTACTGCATTAGCACACATTTTGCAGACATTCATGGTTCCCAGATGATGCATCGTTGTAACTTTGGTAGTGCCCTGAGGTTTACTCTAGCGCCACGCTGAGGATGACATTTGCGATTTTGAGTTAAACATCTTGACAACAACTTGATGGATTGTTGCTCCAACTCCCCACCAGTCTACAATTCTAATAACTTTGGTGATCCTCTGACTTTTCTTCTAGTGCTATCATTATGTTAAATTTTTGTCCAGTACTTTGGTTTATGGATAGTGTAAAACACTGGATACTACTCTTCAGACTTTAAATCCTTCAAGTAAAGACAAGCTGGTTCATACCCTCATGGCTATAACCTATAAAAAGGGGTCTTAAGTAGACATTGTTTCATTTCAAAGGGGAATGAGACAAAAGCCATTGGTGCAACTTATTGTAGCTTTGGAACTGAATTTCTTCTTTCATTCAAATGGTACCTTTATCTGTTTTCTCCCCCAACATTTTTCCCTGTTTCTTGCGCTGTTGCAACATGTAAATGTCATCAACTTCAGATAAATAAAGTATTATCTTCCTTTCTTTCTCCTCTACACCTTCTAAAATACCTAAAAGCCAAATTACCTGCGACTCCTCTTCACAGACTTGTTTTCCCATGGTGGATCCATAACTATTAAGTCAAACCTCCTTCCATCTGTGTGAGAAACGAGCAGCTTTAGTAAACAACGTCAGGCTGGGAAACAACCGCTCTCACTTGAAAAACACACCGTGTCATGCTAAAAGTATTTAGAATGATAGTGTCCGGGAGTGGTGGTCATTTTTTTTAATGCCACAACGACTTTTATCTTCATGCAAAAGAAGTGACCACAATCATGTAGTGTGAGGGATTTTGTCAAATCTGATCCATATGACTTTTTTTTTTGCAGATTCAGATGTATTTTCCCCCAATACTGTACTCACGGTGAACTAGAGGTTGTATTCTTGTGAAATCAGAAAGCAGGAAAGCTGTGTCTGGTGGTATTACATATTCCTCTCCCATCAGTGTAACCACTGAAGCCCAGTCCTCGTTGTTCTCCGTTAACCGAGAGAACAAGTCAACATGTGATGTACAGCCATCTTCAGCAACAAGTAGCTGAACACACTCCTCCCGCTCCTCCACGAGAGGGAGCTCTTTAGCCATTTCACAAAGAGCAGCGAGGCCACACTCCTGGGAAGGAAGAGGCTCTTTCACTGTGTCTGTCACTCCGCTCAGATATCCAAGGGATTGGGCAGCTTCCACCAAGGACTTGGTCCCCTCCAGGATCATAGACCTAATCTGCATCCACACACATTACAGAGATTATTCAGTCTGGGTGGTGTGCTCAACTGAAAATATGAGGATCTGACATTTGTGCTGGCAGAGGCTGTATCTGAAAAGCATGAATTGAAATTTGTACTGCTTATCAGTGGTGGAAAGTAACTAAGTACATTAGGGGCACCACCTCCGGAGAGGAAAATTAATGACCAAATTATGAGTCTGATATCCAAAAGTGTGACTTCTCATTTAAATTGATCTCCCTCTCTACTTCAAGGGAACACACAAGGTACTTTAAGTATATTTTGATGCTAATACTTACTTAAATGCTGAGTACTACACGTCTAAAACAGACCAAAATCGATGTAGCAGAATCAGAGATATTGGATTTTTATTCCATATATACTTCGTCCTTGTCAAAACCTGCCGCCTACATTTATACCCACGCAATGCAACTCAACCACAGTTGAGTAATACTGTATATCCTCAAGTTGCTGGGCTTCAGAGATGCTTGAAACTTACACAAAAGCTTTCTTTTTACCCATCTCTGTGGGAGTGTGACTTTTACGGCTGGTCTGGTGATTATCAAAGGAAAAGGGGGAGGTGTGTATGTTTGTGTGTGTGTTGCATGAAGGGAGATGAGGAGA
>JBBPCS010000002.1:6884955-6962237 GCA_037974645.1 Hollardia meadi
GAAAGTCTACACTTCAACCACATCCTGATTGTTTCATTTCAAATCCATTGTGGTGGTGTACAGAGGCAAAATTACAACAATTGTGTCACTGTCCAAATCTAACTGTGTACAGCAGTAGTACTCCTGAAGACCTGACTTTGATGTGTAAAATTAGTGGAGTTTCCCCTTAAGTTGCATTTCTAAACTGTGGTATTTCTACACTTTGCACCACTGATGCTCATATTAAAATATAAATGATTGTAATTACTCTGGAATTGGACATTTAACAGCAACTTTAAGGTTTTAATTACCAATTCAAGTTGTGATCTCTGTGAATCACACGAATTTCAGTCATTGAATACATTCTCTGCCGGCATAAATCTCTTTCCAAACACAATGTATGCAGCTTAGACCTAAAGTACGCAAATGAGACTCAGCCTACCTTCTCATGGAAGGCCTGTGAATCAATTTCCCCCTGGTTGGGTTCACTCCGTTTTCGTTTCCTTTTCTGAAAGTCAAATTGATACTGAATGATGCACAAGAAAAGAGCAATAAATTCAGGTATCAAACAATATTGAGCCAAAATAGCTTCATGAGTCTATTATGCCTGATTTTACTTGAAAATAACCTTTAAAAAGCAAAATATGGAAATGAGCTGAATGCTACTGCACAGCTTTTTAACCCTTAAATGAAAAAACTGAGCTAAAATTATTATATTATTATTATTATTAGCAGTAGTAGTACTGACTTCCACTATGGGTTATGCTTTTAATCTCTTACTACATAGAGGAAATACATAGAAATAACACTAGGAAACACTCATGTACATAAGGCTTAAATGTAAATTCACACAAGGCCTATCCTCTTATTCCTTCATCTTACCATCTCAATAACAAACATACCGTCACAAAATTGCTTTGTTTTAGAGCTAAAACCATAACTGATTAATCGATTTATTTATTATTATTTATTTATTATATGATTATATTAATATATTGTATGTATTTATTATATAATTTTTTAATTAGTCACTGGACAGAAAAAACACAATGACTAATCAAGATCATAATTAATAATTAAGAAAATTAAAGCCTAAGGAAAAATATGAATTAAAGTAGCAGCCCTTTGTTGTTTTGCTATGTTCAGACAGACTAATCAAATATATATATATATATATATTCCAGTCTTTTGAAATGTGCTTCATTCAAACATAATCTGCCATCTACTAAGATGCTCAGCAATCTGAAAACTATAGTTTAAGGTAAGAACTGCATTAAACAGTAATATCTGGACATTAGTAATTCTGGGTGTTTCTGGTTGTCGCTGTACTTTCACTTTTATAAGCCCCTGGCAACAGTCTTTGGAGGTTTTACCTTTGATGGTTTGTCTGTTTTCTGCAACATACCCGTGTTTCCTCCATCCGCAGCAGCACTAGCATTCACACTACAGTAGCTTTTTAAAATATGAAAGCACTGCCTTTTAAAACTACACTTCACACGTGACTGTCGATTATCCTTGAATCGTATGCAACGCGAATACCCCTGATCGATGAGTGAGCAGGCGTCCAAAACCCAGCCTTCGATGTTCTGAACCACCGCGGACATTTTTGGTTAGCTTAAGCTACATTTAAAGCGAGCAAACGTTTGGGTATTGCTCAACAGTAACGGGCCATGTCTCGTGCTCAACAGTAACGGGCCACGTCTCGCGATCAACAGCAAGGGTGTATCCACGAAACTGGATTTCATTAAAATCGATATCGAAAGTACACGGCGCCATATGTCTATGGACGGCACCACAACAGCGAATTGTCTTGTTTTCATTTCGCGGAAGGACGTGACGCATAGTTTGTCCCTAATGAACTTCCGTAGAAGCGATAGTGCGGAACAAATCAGTGAATCTAGACAGTAACTCAAAAGACCCAACGAGGATGAGGCTAATTTATAGATAGATGGTGAAACTTTTATGTGCGTGTAGCTTAGCAAGCTAGCTAGCTAAGTTGGAAGTTGAGAAGATGTTAAAGTCGGGGGCTCAGCGTCTCTCTGCATCATTCCTACAGGAAGACAGAGTCAGCAAGTGGGTCTATGTTTATGACTGCCGCTTTGGAAATAAGGAGGATAAGGGGGAATTGCTGGAAACGACTGATTTGGACTTCAACGACTTTCGTCAACTCCTGCTACAGGCAATGCTAATTAGCTAACTATACTGAACTTTGGGGTGAGGTAACGGGTAGTCCACGAGCGTGGTAAAAAAAAAGTTTTATACATGTTATATTGAATGTTACAAATATTGGGCTGGTTTTTCATTTTCACTTTTATTTTGAGTTTAGTCAAATTAGTCAAAATATGCTAAAGAGGGTCAGTAAAAAAAGCTTAGCAATATGAAAATAAGTGTATTAGGGTAAATATTTGTATCTAGCTAGCTAATAAAAAAACAGATCTCGTCCCTTCTGTATATATATAACAAATTTCAATAGCAAACTGTATCTCATATCTTTATTTTTTTTTAAATATCTGAAGACATGCACTGAGTTGCCAGTTTAAAATGTTGTCTAATGCAACAATAAATCATGCCTACTGAAGGTTATAATGTTCAGTTTTTGTTGGAACATTTTTAGAGAGGTATTGGTTTAATATGTTCATTTTGTAGTTTGTAGTGCTGTTAAATTGATAGAAATTGAGTGGCCAAAATATTAGAAACACTTCTCACTACCAATATAACAAAATTCAGCAGTGTCACTACAGCCTCCACAAGTTGAATCAACTTTCTAAAAATTCTTATAAATAACTGAACATAATAATTTTCATGAATCATCACTTGTCATCTGACTGTACAAGTTGTATTCAGAAATCTACATTCATGAACTTGGACTGTCAACCTAAATTAAAGACAGAGGTTTGTACAAATGCAGATGTTTTATTGACAGGTGTAATCATTAATAGGGGTGAGATTTTTTGTTAGGAGCCACAGAGGCTTAATTTGTTAAGGACAGGGACTAACCTAAGGCCTGACATATTGTTCCTATACATACCTCTCATCAGCTTATACCTTAGCTACATTAATGAGATATAATTAGGTGCTGGTTTATTCAGCATACCTAACTAAACCTAATACAACAGCCCAGCAATCATTCTTTCCCTGACAGGTTGTAATGTTCAGTTTTAATTGACACTCGTCTTTCTAATCGTAATTTATCTGTATTGTTAAAACAAACTAACTTGAAAGAACTTAAATGTAGATGTACATTATAACCTTCATGAAGGTAGGCATAATTGCAGGGCTGTTCTATTAAACTGCATTGGTATTAGCTAGGTGTACCTAATAAACTGGCATCTGGGTGTGGGTGGGTATGTTATGCTTTAATTTGCCTCAAGGAAACGAAACTGACAACTTAAAGGGATCACATCTGCTTGTGTCATGTTGCATTACAAATGCACTTTAATTTAATGAATGTACCACTCCCTGTATTCTTCCAACCATATAAACTGATACTGATATGCACTTGTTGCTAAAATGCATTGCTGCAGATGAACCAGCCTCTGGTATACTGTGAAAGAAATACTGATTTTTAAAGGGTGACTTCAGTCAGGACTCATACTGTGCCAGTACACAGGTGCAACCATCCAATGGGCGTGTGTAACCAAGCAAAATCCTGTTGCACACACCACTCCGTGCAGAGATGGGGTGATAGGACATCATATAAAACATCAGGATGGCTGTTTTAATAACCAGAAAATCTTGTTGAGAAGCATTTGCATATCCTGCTGTATGGAGTCATTGTGAAAAGACTACCAGTGTATTTTGATATGTGGCTTTTCATGACCAGGGTTAGGGTGACCAGCTTGTACACGGTTTGCACTGTAGGTCTGGAAAGCACTGCCAGCTTAAATTTTTAGGACAGACATCTTTAATTCATACTTAAAATATTATTAATGGACTTCTTAGAGGAACATTGGGGACATTTGACAAGGTTTTTTTTCAGATGTCCCCAATAGGCATCTGACTTAAACTTGGGATAAAGCCCCTCATCATACCTGTTATTTGCTCTTCCTACTCTTATGGACCGCTGCCATCTGTTTCCTGTTTTGCTGCAGTTGTAAGTTCTTTAAAAATGCAGCCCTGTTTGTGTCAGTAATTTAATCTGATTACCATTTTCTCAATTAATTGATTAGTAGATTTGTCAATAAAATGTCAGGAAATAGTGAAAAATTATCAGGTGACATCATCAAACCGTCCGACCAACAGTCCAAAACGCAAAGAAATTCAATTAATAATGTTATAAAGGCTGAAAATACTCGCATTGGAGAAACAGAGAATGGTATGCATTTTTGCTTGACAATTAACTGAAACCATTAATCAATAATCAAAATGGTTGCCAATTGCTTTTCTGTTAATCGGGTAATCAATTGATGAACTTATTTGTTTCAGCACTAATAAAAACTGAAAAACAAAGTAATTAATTGAAAACTCACTCATTGAAACTCACATTCAACATTTCTTTGCAGATATTTAAAATCCGTTTACGTGAAACTTTTGTGTTGACCACGACCGACAGAACAGTCTTGGATTTTGACAAATTTGGTGAGTAAATCAGTTCTTGTTGGTGCAAAAGTAAACAATATGCTGTCATAAAGTAAAGAAGATAAATTATACATATACATTTTAAATGGTGATTAATTTGTCCTGCAAATGTCATCAGTTGTAATCCAGGTTTTTCTGACTTCTGCTTAAGACTTTGTTCTGTCAGTTCATGTTACAAGTTGACATTCACAACAGTTTACACAAGACAGATAAAATAATTATTTTCTATTTGTTTTCTATTGTAGTGGAGCTTGAGAATGGCAGCACCCTGCACTTATTGCAAAATGAGGATCAAGCTCTGTCAGTGGCAACGAAGGAGCACATCGACTTTACGCCTCATTATGATACGCTGATACGCAGTGGCATGTATGAGTACTACGCTAGCGAGGGCCAGAAATCATTGCGTAAGTGCTTACATGATCAAAGAAGTCTAGTTAAGATTATGGCTGCACAAAATATAATTTTCAGCATCGACATCGCAATAGTCACATCGCAGGACACGCAATATCAAGTAAGGCAAATTAACTCAAACACATCATGCTACAACTATAATAGGAAAACTGATTTTCCATGACTAATCTATAAGAAAAGTCTGTTTATCTTTTAAGCCCGTTTATCTTTCACCACATAGATTAAGCATACATTTTAATACCGTTAGAAATGGTAGATTACATGCGTAAATAACACAACTGCAACATCATTTGTAAATTTTATTAAGAAACGCTCACAAACTATCGCCCCACTTGTCCATGTCCATAAATAACACACTGTGTATCTGGTGAAATGTCCTGCATTTTTTCATGTCACAATGTATATACTGTATATTAAAATATATATTGCAATAGGGTTTTTTTTCTATATCGTGCAGCCCTACTTAAGATGAACAGACAATTAACAAATTTTATTTAACATTAATTTTTATTAACATACAGAACTGCCACATAACAATACAATATTAAAAAAAAACAATGAGCAGAGGGGAGAAAAAAAACACAGAAAAATTAACTAAAATGGCAGTTATACAAAGTAGAGCCAAATGTATGTCTTGTTGTGGTGGGCTATAAAGAGAGAAATAATTTTAAAAATGACAAGTTGACTCATGGCAAGTTGCATTCAGTTCAGTGGAGTGGCGGGGGGTTGAAGCTTAGCTCCGATATAGTACATAAATGGTTTCCAAGTTCTTAGAAACGTGTTGGAGGAGCCACGTGGTGTGTTTCTGAGTTTCTCAAGTTTGAGATGCTGCATCACTTCTCTAAGCCATCCAGTCCAGTTCGGTGGCTGAGGAGTCTTCCAGTGGAGGAGGATCAATCTCTGTGCTAAGAAATTGACAAACATTGTTATTTTAAGTTTAGCTCCCAAGAGATTTTTTATTATTTTCTCCTGCTTAACCAAAAACAGCTATCGGAGTGTCTGGGTGGATTACCATTTTAAAAACATCTGATAGTGTTTTGAAAATTGAGTCCCAGTAGGTGAAAAGATTAGGACTTAACCAAAATGAGCGTGCTAGAGAGGCAGGTGAGAGTTTTCATCTGTCACAGGTGGAATCTACCTCTGGGAACAATTTGAGAGTTTGACTGTAGAGAAATTAAGGCGATGCAGCTCCTTAAATTGGATAAGGCCATGGCGGGCACAGATTGAGGCCTGTGGACCCCTTTAAAAGCCTTTCTCCAAAATCCCCCTCCCATGCAGATCTCATCTCAGATTGGGACGTGAGATTATAAATAAAAGATATTGCACCCCTTCTGGAAGACTCAAATGAAAACAGAGAATCAATTGGAGATTCCTCAAGCAAATTAAGAAAGGAAAGTGTATTAGCTTTAATACATCTGCAATCCTGGAGGAATCTGTAAAAATTAGATTGTGGCAAGTTAAATTTATTTTGCAAGTTTGGAAGTTATCCATCTATAAAAAGGGACTTCATTTTGTATATGCCATCCAGTTTTCAGATCATCTAAGATGGATGGGGAAAAGAGGTGGCTGGGAGAAACGGGAGCAATTTGCATTTGTACCGAAGTTGAAATTTCGGCAGGATTATCAGTTTGAGCAGTTACACGCCCAGTAGTAGGACTGGTAATAATAACGACCTTTCATGTTCACAAACAGTGCGCACAAATTTCATTACACAAGCCTGTAATACTCTTGTTACTGTTACACCCAAATATTTAAATGAATTTGTTATTTTAAATGGCCAGTGTGAGTATGAGAGCGCTTGGGCAGCCTTGTTGATTGGGAACAGTCATTGTTTATGACAAATTTAACTCATAGCTACTTTTTTGATATATTTTTTCCAGCGTATGCAATTGCTGAGCTGATCGACAACGCTCTTTCGGCCACAGCTAAAAACACAGGAGTGAGGACAATAGAGATACGGATGGTTTGTTCCACAGCTGCATATCAATTATAACCAAATGTTTTATCTTGACCTTTTGTTTATTGGTTTAATTTAACATTAATGTCCCATGAACAGATAATTCAAACAGTGTGTGCCTTTATTTACATAAATCTGTAATAGTAACTTCTTTCTGTTTACCAGCTGTTTGATGAAACTCTTGGGAAACCTGCAGTCATTGTTTTAGATAACGGGTGTGGGATGACCTCCAAGCAGCTCAATAACTGGGCAGTTTACAGACTCTCAAAATTTTCCAGGGAAAACGGCAAGTTTTCAAGGTTGGTGTGCTTTACTTCCTTTACCCTCTGGCTTCAGATTGTCCAAGGTACGCTTCCAAAATGTTATCTTTTAGTTTTTAAATGCCCAGAATTTGATTATATGCCTGTTCTTCTTTTGTTTTTTTCTTCACTATAGTCAGCAAGAGGGGTATGTTCGACCTGATCCTGTCCCTCGTAGTCTTAACAGTGATATATCCTATTTTGGAGTTGGAGGAAAACAGGCTGTTTTCTACATTGGAGACTCAGCCAGCGTAAGTCTTCAGTGAAAATAAAAGGCAGAATGAGGAGGATTAAACTTCACTAAAGTGCAGAGGCATACTACCGCGAGGCGGTAATTCTAGTTTTTGCTGGAGCCCTTTTCACCCGTGATGCGCCGCCAGACTGGCTTCATTCAAATGAATGAACAAAAAATAACCACAGTTTGGTTTTCTTTGTTTATTAGATGATCACTAAACCAGCTGGCTTCCCAGATGTACATGAGCTGGTTCTGTCGAAAGAGGACTTTGAGAGAAAAAAGAGGAACAAAGAGGATGTTTACAGCGGGTTCATCAGAAACCGAAAGGTAAATTTGAAAAGTAAATGAACATTAAAACAAGATGATCTTGATTTTAACAGGCAATGTGGAGCTCTCTGTGATAACATCTCTGCTGTCTATCATCTGTGTGATGTTTCTTCATCCTCCTGCAGCCCGGTGACTCCTCACATGTGAATAAAGATGAACGCTTCCTCCATGCCCTCATCGCTGAGGAATCTGAGAAGGAAAGCTTCACAGCTGTGGTCATTACGGGAGTCCTGCCTGAGCATATCACCTTTTTGAAACAAGATTTCGAAGTGTGGACTAGACAGCTAGCGTGAGTTCATTTATCTACACCATCCAATGTTTACTTGAGTGGCTTAACAAGTCCCAAGATGTCTGTTTCTATTGATTTCATGTGTAAAAGATTTGTTTTCTCCATTTTTTTTAGTCACATATATCACTATTACATTCATGGAGTCAATGGAAATGACATGAAATGCAGCTCTACAAACTCGGATCATCTCCCTAAAATTAACATTCAGGTGAGGCTGCTGGTCTTAAAAGAGTGACTTGTACTTAATGCAGTCTATTTCAGATTATATTATCATTTGATTTTTCTCTTTTAATCAGATCACTTTGTGGGAGAAGCCCTCCAGATGCCCCCGTGTGATGAACCTCAGGGAAGTTGACAACGACATGGAGACTTTGTACATAAATACTTCTGCAGATACATTTGAGTTTAAGGCCTCCACTGAACAAAACGGTGGCACAGTGGAGGGAGTCATTCGATATCATCCCTTTCTCTTTGACAAGGAGACTTACCCTAAAGACCCCAATGCAGTCCAAGGTATTCAAATTCTGAAATGTTGAATATTTGACATATAACTGCTTTGGTTAAAAGTTGTGGATTTTAATTTGGATCTTTGTTTATCAGCCTCTCATGATAATGAAGATGACGATAATGAGTCTGGAGTCCTGCATCAAGCAAGAGGGAAAAAGCCAATATTTGACTGTTTCTGGAATGGACGGCTCATACCTTACGCTACAGTGTCAGAGTAAATACAATTTTTTTCCCTCTTTTGTGATTCAAGTGTAAACATTTTACCTACTTTTTCATAAGAGTTAGACTTAAAATTTAAAAAAACAGCTCAATATACTGGGAAATAAGTTCATTTGCTTTTCGTTGAGAGTCAGATGAGAAAATGTATACTACTCTCATGTCTGGATGCTAAATATGATGCTTGAGCCGGTAAACGGTTAGCTTAGCTTTGCACAAAGAGTCTGGTGGGTTTCCGATGCCACATAAGATAACAAACTGTTAGAACTCAGAACTTGTGGATCTGATAGACTTTATAAACAGAGTAACAAAGCCGTGGTGATCTGCAGAGCATCCCAAAGACAGTGATCGCAATGTTTCTCTTTTATACCTTGCTAAGTGGGCCTGTAGACACTTCTGATGTCATCAAACAGCATTCCTTTGGACCTTGATGGATAGCTTTACAACAGGATCTCCTAGCCATGCTTAAACACCTTAGTATCACTTCACAACTAACACCATAATGATTATATTGCTTAATGATACAACACTCCGATATCCAGTCTGGTTGCGTTGACATTGAATGATTTCATGATACCTGACACGTAGGCACAGGATTAAACATGTTGTATAACTTCCATATGAGTCACAGTAGAGCAACCAGCAGAGAGTCCAGCCAGTGACTGAACACGATTTAGCCTCTGGGGCCACTGCCCAATGTTTCAGTGGATATCTGGATAATGGATATCCAGGTCAAGACGTCCTCTTCCGTACGCTGATTATGGTCCTGTTACAGCAGCCCTGTTAGCAACTTGAGACACCATTTTGCCATTCCAGAGTACATTTCAGCTAATCTCTATAAACGTTCTGCCTCTTTTGCTCTCCACATGGACTGTTTACTTGCAGGCAACCAAAGCTCGCTTAAACGTGATTGGTCAATACTACTCAGACTTCAAATGGAAACCAAAACACTTCCGTTAGCAAGTTTCTGTTATCCAGTAATTAGAGCTGTTTTACCAGAATAAAAACTGTTGACATAAATCTCCACTCATAATGTCTGGTGAAAATAAATCCTTTGTGTTCACACCAAATTTGAAGCAACACTGAAATCTGCTGGGACACGTTGACTGGCACCAATTTTTTTCTAACAGAAACTCTGCTTCTGATACCAAAACCTTTTCCCTTGTCTACAGATTCTGCATAAATTGCAGTATATCGGTTTATAGAGCTTAAATTACACTAAGATGTTAACATGGTAAATATTACATCATCAGCATATTACAATTGACTCTGTGAACATCTTAGAAACCTGACGTTAGCGGTTAGCTCAAAGTACAGCCTCACAGTGTTGCTAGCATAGTCGTGAACTCTTGCTCTAGTTTTGTTCAAACTTGGGGCAGAGCCGTGTTAACTGTTCCCCCCTGGTTTCAGTCTTTTTGCTAAAATAAGCTAATCACCTCCTGGCTCCTGCTCTATGTTTAGCATACATACATATTTGCAGGTGGCTTCTCATCTAATATCTTTGTCCGTTTGTTACAGGTTTGGCTGGTGCACTTGGAGTAAAGATTCAAAGGTGCCTGCAGAGTGTTACAATCGGATTTCAGGGGTGCTTTTTGCTGACGACAGATTCGAGGTCAGCACGAACAAGCTCGTCTTCATGGAGTTGGAGCTGAAACTGAAGAACAAGAACACTACCTTCACACGTGTTGTTAATGGACAGGTGGTCATATATAATTATTTTTTATATATTTGATTAGATTGATGGTATTAAAAAACAGTTACACGTTGATTCGGTTCGCATCAATTGCTGTTGATGTTTCTTATTGAAATTGTCCACAGGAAAAGAACAGTTCTGCAGTTATCTCTCTCCCAGATCAAGGTGCCCAACTATTGCAAAGAAAAAGAGAAGACAGGAAATGTTCACTAACTGTTTGTGTAACACTATAGCGTCCATAAGTAAGCCAATTAGTGATGTACCTTGTATGTCGAATTTCCCTAGTGAGCACCAGTGTAGCAGAGAGAAATGATCAGCCACGGAGAGCAGGTTGTCCAGCTCTCCATCCTTCCCAAATCAAGGTGCTTATACAAGTTGAACAGCAGCAGCACATGATTTTAGACTATGAACTGATTAAAGCTGCTTTGACCAACGGTTTTTGGTATTAACATTGAATCAAATGATGTGGCATAATGTGAAAAAGGTTTGCTTGTTGTGCAGACATAGAATTAACATACAGTTCTGCAGCACTGTAAAGATTATAGCTCATTATTTTGGTTTCTCACTCTGCACATGGACTGTGTGGTTGAGTCTCACAGCTCAAGAAAAAAGTTTACCATGGCATGCACATCCGGCGATAAAGTCCAGGTGCTGGGCAGAGGAGGCACATAAAATGGAAATGGAGTCCGCACACTGGATCATGCTCCCATGATTTTTTTTTTATTATTATACTACCGCCACAGGTGACGTTTCGAGCATACGCTCTTCAGACCAAGAAACCCTGAAGAAGAGCGTATGCTCGAAACGTCACCTGTGGCGGTAGTATAAAATGGATTTCCATTTTATGAGTCTCACAGCTCTCTGCAGAATCTCCATACACAGCTGCTGATATTTAGAAGCCGACGCTATCCTACCTTCCTAGCACAAATGGACAAGGAGTTGAAATAAACTAAATCAATGTAAGACAGCCCTGCACCGAGCAAGGTTAACCCATTGTCAGGTATTCTTCTAAGCAGTTGATTAAGGCCAAAATGGAGCTAAAACACTAGTGAATATTGGACTATGAACATGACTGCAATACAGTGCCTGGGTTACCCTGTTTGATAGAAAGTAATAAAGCAATCATTTGCCAACACGTTAACCATAGAAATTTACTAAGCCAACAGTAGAACACCTGTTTTGGAGTCTTTTTGTTTCCCAGTGGTCAAAAGTTTTAATCTTATTGTAGATTTAGTGCATTTTTTTTCATTTCAGAACTAGAAAGAACCACTAAGTGTTGCTATAGTTTTTATTTCTGTGTATGTCCCCAGAAACAAAGAGGCAACATTCAGAAGGAGTTTACGCAGTGGCTACAAAGTTGTCATGAGAAGCTGGACAAGCAAATACAGTTTCTGGGCTACAAAGGGACCATAACACGAACAGATGTGTCTACTAAGAAAATGAAGTATCCCTGGGGGGCTTTCTCCGCCATCGAATGGGACGGGAAAATATACAGAACTCGCCAACTTGTGAGCATCTGTTTTTGTTTTTGTTTTTCTAAATGCAGATGTGTATATTCTTATTATTCTGTATTGATGCCTACACACTTGTTCATACAGGTGAAGTCTCAGAAAACACAGCCCATTCTGTATGGTACCGTGATTCAGTTTTTGCTGTATGGAAATTACAAAGGAGATGTCTTTGCCACTGGAGGACAGGTTGAAGTGGCTATGGTAAGGAGGGAATTAATGACATTAATGATCCTTTCTATCTCTTTATCTTGCTGTCTCTGGATTTTAATTTGTGGAGTGGAAAAAAATGTCTTCATGTCAGGTTTAAAGTCACAGGAAAGTTGATCTGGAATAGCTTTTTTCGGATCTGTAGTAAGGAATACATGTGATACATGAATACTAGTTCAACCCAAAAAGGAACCAAATAATAAGTTCAAGAGTATCAATAATCTGAATAATAATACACAGATCCACTCAACAACCCCCAAAATGACGAAAAAAGCTCTGCATTTTAACTCATTTAACGGTCATGACGTTTTTTTAAAAGTCTAATGTGACAAAATATGCAAAAGTTAAGTGATTTCTTGATAGTAGATATGACACATCGCATATTTGAATTTATTGCTGTTTATAAACAATATGAATGCCTTTTTTCGTGTGTGTTTTGGAGTTTACTTGTATTTTGCATGAAATTGTTAAATCTGTTTCCTAGGAACCCCAAGCAGTTTACGACAAGACCAAGATTATACCCATTTCAAAGATTGACCAGAAAGCCACCGATGAAGCCATCAAGAAACACATCGACGATGACTTTGCCAAGTGAGTGAGCAGTCAGGGAAAATGCTCTCATGCTGCTAGTATCAGATCACATAGTCATCTCCAAATTGATGTCTCCTTTGTCTCATTTGTTATTGAATTTTACTTCCATTCTATATGCAAATAAACATGTTCATCACTGGGACAAATGGACACAATGGGTTTTACACAAAGAAATAATGTAATGTATAACATGCTGAATTTACAAATAGATAAGAATTTCTCATGGACAATGTTCCACAAAGTTTGTAAATCTTTTCTCACGCAACAACTCACAAAATTGCGTTATTCTTTAATTTTAAGGAAGTCTGGGAAGTTTCTCCAACGGCAAAAAGAAGTAGCCTTTAATGGTTACTGTTTACTGTATTTAGAAAATTAGAAATGTTTACCATCAATAAAATGTTGTCTTCTTTAATAAATTTAGTGCAAATGTTTAAATCAGTTGAGCCGTGTGTTCAAACAGCTGCTAAGTGTTTGCAGGTATGATGCACTTCAGACAGGCTGGTACAGCAATACGATGACAAACCGACACTTTTTTACAAGGAAAGAAACAACTTAATGAATTTTATTTAATGCAGAATTTACAAGAAGGCAAGTAAGTTAGAATTTATTATGGTCCCCCTCACTCAACAACTCCAAATTGCACAATTTAAAAAAGTGAGTCAGGGGATATTGTGGCTACGAGCTCAATGGTGAAGTCAGTTGAAACAGACCATGTTCACAACATTTGCTGCATGTCTTGGCAAGTAAGAGACCTCAAACACATAATTTGCATGACAGTGAATCAGATGGAAATCAGTGTGTGTGTTTCATGTGTACGAGAATTCATTATGCCTGTTGCTGTGGCTTCTTGTTTTGCAGGGTGTGTCAGTGAAGTGTCGTACTCAACTGATATCCTAAAAGAATGTGGGCAGAATGCCCTCTGAATAAAGTCTGATCTCGATGCATCCTCAATGTGTCCTGAAAGCATTTTCACCTGTACTTAGAGCTGTCCACTTGTGATCAGATCACCCAACATTGATGTAAACAGGCCCTTTAACAAGTTAATTGTATTTGTTTGTAGACTTCCTGAGACACTTCAAGTGGACTGGCCAGATGGTAACCCGTGGCCAGAGAATGTTGTTTGTCCAGCTGGGACTCTGTTAGGTAAAATGTTGTATTGTTTGCCCACCACACTGGTTCACGCACCATCATCAGCATGCGTGAAAACATGGTAATGTTGAAAAATGGCCTTCTTTATGGAGCCCCAACTTTACACTGTATGTCTTGTGTTTTCACCTTCACATCATTGCAGGGCCACTCAAAATCGAAATTCTAGACATGAAAGAAGAGTTGACAACCAGGATGCCATCAGTGGGCCAGGGACCAGTGAAAAAACTGATTGTTGAGCTCAAAATCATCCAGCATGGTAAGAAAAAAGAAGCACACTTCTCTAAAACTCTGAGAAGTTAAATCACATCATTTGATTTGTTTAAACAGGGAAATTCAGCAATTATTTCTTTCTGCCATTGCTAGCAAACGAGCTATAAGAATGGCGATGGAGAAAAGCTACAAATACTTCCCAGATTATTATGCAATGAAAATTAATTGTTAAAAACAATGACTTTGTAATTTTCAGAGAACTGAGAACAATATCATGAAAGTAGTGCACAATATAGAATCACCTTCATACCTTAAGGAGTTTTGTTATTCTTACATGCTGTTTTTACAGACAACCAACCACAAATAATTATTCTTAATATATTGGATTTTATTTTAGATTAGTCATTCGGCCCATAAAAAGCAGAAGTTGTTGTAGTCAAATTGCTTCTTTTTTTTGGCCAAATGTCTGAACCCAAAAATATTCAGTTTACTGTAGACAGCAAAACAAAAAGGCAGAAAATCCTCAAATTTCAAAAGTTGGATTTAGAGAATTTTTCAGCTCTGTTTGTGGGAGCACTTCAGCTTCTTGGTATATAGTTTGTCTGAATGTTGTTCTCAACTCTATTTGCCTTTCATACTTAGGTGCTGAAGGAGATAAAGAGGTTGTCTCTCTCATTGCCCTACATTCAAAATGGGGATTCTGGTTCAAAAAAATTGGTACATTTCTTTTTATTTGTCAACTTTTGCATTGGTTACCTTTTGGATGCCCTGATATTACATCTCATCCTTGATAGAGAATCTGACACAACTGGGGAAGTATACTCTGTCTCTGAACACTATGATAAATGAAAGTAATGCGACCGTCTTTGGAGGGAGAGCGCTTCCAAGCTACAAACTCAATTTCACCATCAAAGGCAAGAGAAACCACAAAACCTTTATTGTCATATTAATAACTCTTTCTGAATGCCCTGATGACAAACTCATGCTGTTTTTTATTCCTCTCAGAGGGTAATGCTGAGAGTTTCGTTACCGGTGCCATGAGCTCCACTATTCAAGTAGGAGTGCCATTTGACATTCCTCTGCTCATAAAAGATGGTTATGACCACCCAGCGATGCCTCCACCTAATCTCAAACCTTTAGTCAAATGCAGGTGGGTCACTCCGCTTCATTTGTAAAACATACATTTTATGAATATTCTATCAAAGATATTCCCTTCTTTTCTGTGGAAGTTAGCTCGGCACCATTGTCATTATGATTTTTGTTATTTAGCGGTTTGAGCCTACGTTTTGAGAAAGTGGAGTGCAGTGGGGCCACGTTCACCATCAGAAGTGTCAAAGCAAAAGGAAAAGTCCTGAATTACCAACAATCAAAGGTTAGAAAAAGCTCTTCTCTCAGAAGAACTTAGTTTACCTAAATCTGTAATTTTGTCATCGTAATTTGTTCATACTCATTTTTTTCCTTGTTCTTTACACAACATATAGTGGAGTTCTATTCATTATTCAACATCGTGGAAAGAACCAGAATGTTGTGTTTCCTTGTCCAAATCATGGGTCTAAAGACAGAGGATGTTGTATGCTGTACAGATTGTTTATCCCCTTGAGACAAATTTGTTATTTCTGATATTGGGCTATATAAATTAAATTGACTTGACTATTTACGAGAAAGCTTGATGGAAAATGTATATTTGTGTGATAACAGGGTATATACAAGAAGGACCTGTAGAATAAAAGAGTTCCAAATTTGACACAAACAACAACAACTAGTTATCCCCTGTTATTTATTTCCATCCTATATTTTTTATTTTGCAGCCATACGAGCTGAAAGTGACCTTGCCTGGCATGAAAGAAGACACGCAGAGTATCAGCATTGTTCTTCTTCCTGGTGAGACTGCATTTATTTATTTATTTATTAAATGTAAAAGTTAGAACAATTAGTGAGCTTGTATCAGAAGAACATAATATCCTTTTTAGTAACCTTTATTGTTTTGAAATTATGATAATTCGTAGTCAACATGAACACTTTTTTTTAGACCTGAAATGATTACCTGCATAATCAGTTGTCAATGAAAAGGCAATTAATTTATTAATTGTTAAAGTAACTTATTGCTTGAGGGTTTCAATTTACTATTATTGCTTTTTAACATCATTAAAATTAAATTTTTAAGTTTTGGACTGTTGTTTAAACAAAACTAGCAATTTGAATTGTCACTATTGGCTCTGAGGCATTGTGATTTTTTTTGGCATCCTCAAGAAAAAGAGATTAATTCATTAGGCAGCCAAAAAGGCAGCATTTGGTATCTTGGACAGCAAACAGGCCATTGAGTTTTTGCTAGCATTTAGCTTTTTTCACACACCTGTGTCAGCAGGGGACCTGGCTCAGAAGTGGTTATCTGTTGGCTACCAGCATTAACATTAGGATCATACCACCATTTCATCATCCTCAAAATAAATCCTCATAGTTGAGCTGCATGATAATGTTGTTTTTTTTCAGGTAAGCCACATTCCCTCCATGTGAAGCCAGAAGACAACCCAATCACAGTAGTGAATGGAAACTGTGCGAGGTTTAATGTTGAAATTCACGATGAGGCTGGAAACATCACCGCTAACCCCAAACAGATCGTTCGCTGCCAGGTATGTGTGTGAAATCTCACCTGTCTATGTTTAAAAGGAGAATTTTGACCATGTTGGACAAACACAGGGATATTTGTAGCATTTGTCCACTTTTTAAAACAAACCTTTTGATGAGAAAGCTGACTTGTGAAATATGCTGCTTCAATTAATCTAGTTCAACAAGAGGATGCCTGTCTCATGAGAATTAATGTGCTCTTGCATAACCATTTATCCTGTTTACAAGCTGAAGAAAAACTCCCAGTGGCAACCATTAAAATTATTCTGAGTCATTCTCCTACTAGAAGAAAGGGAAAACAAGAGGGCTAACCCTAACCCACTCCCAGAGAGGAAACACGTGATCAGAGTTGCTGTTATTTGGGTTTAAATCTCACCACTTAAAAGAAATGAATCATAACTGAACACACATTTTTGTTTAATTAAACCGTTTTTGCAGAAACCTCAACACTCCTCTGCTTTGGTACTTGCGTCTTTGAGTCCTTTTTTTCTCAATGTAAAAAAATATGTTTAAAGTAGTGATCTTTAACGCTACTTCTTTACTGATCTTTCCGGCCCTACTCTTATAACTGTCCCTCTTTCTTTTTATTTACTAATATGATCTGAATGATCATGACTAAATATTTTGTGAATTTCAGGTTGAGGGGCTTCCACTGGAAGCAACTGACTGCAGCAGCACAGGAGCTGGAGAGCTTAAGACGAAGCCCATGAACCTGAAAATAATCAAGGGAGAACCACAGAAGCTCAAAGTTCAATTTGAGATGCCTGTAAGCAAAAAACAAAACAAATAAAGCTTTCTACTTCGTCGAACATTCTCTTGATTAAAACTTTGCTCATGATGTCTCCATCCCGCCTTTTGTTTTCCCACAAGAGTCAGAAGAACGTTGCGTCGGTCGTGAGGGAGCTGAAGGTGTTGCCCAGCACAAGTGTCTCCTCAATGGAAGTCTACAGTCAGGATGATGAGAATCTGGTGCTGAGGAACAAGGAAAAGATAGAATGGTTGGCTGGAGGCTTGCTGGAGAACCTGTTTTATAGGCTGTATGATGAGACGGGTAGAGAGGTACCGCTCGCTGCTGAAATAGCCTCCAAGATCAAGGTGTGTCTGGATTATAAAATGCATTCCTGTTCTTTCCTATCCTATTATGTAGATGCAGGTTTTGTAAATGCCAGAGCTATTTTTTTGAAGATGCCAGATTCGGCTGTGCGTGCACTGCGCTGCAATAAATCATTCAGTTGGGAGTCATTGCATGTGAACTCTTCCTCGCTTATTGCTGACTGTTCATTGTTCACTCTGACTTTGTTTAAGGTCAACTGGACGGGAGATGTGAATCTGAAAGACTTGGTTGAGGGGAAGCTGCCTGATGTACAGGTGCCTACGCAGGTGCAGGAAGAGCGCTTCTACCAGGTGTCTTACCAAGACCAGAGTGTGTCTGTCTCCTTTAACATAATGTAAGCCACATACACGACTCAAAGCTGTGATTCAGTGTTTGCAAGCTTAAAGGAACAGTTAATTTTAAATGAGAAAATTGGCACTCTTTTGTCTGTAAGATAAATATGAACCTAGGTGCCTACTAGCACCTCTAAAGTTCATAAATTGGCAGGTTATATTTGCTTTATTTGTTTATAGGCCTCGTCCAGATGAACCAACACGGCTAAAAGCAACTCTGCCCAAAAGCACAGCAAAACTGGGCGAAACCCTACCTGTAAACATTAGTGAGTATTTCATCACCCAATAATATTATCTTTGAGGATATGGCTGCACACTGAATTTCTCACCTCTTTCTCTTTTATACAGGCTTGGAGCTTGTGGACCAATATGACAATGCGACCAAGACACTTACCTCCAAATGTGTAAACCTCATGAGTGTTGAAGCTGAGGGCCTGGACAAATCAGCCATTACCTTTACATGGCAGGTGGGAAAATAGACACGTGAAAACATGACTTAAAATTCAGAAATTAAAGTAATTGTCTAAACCAGAATTATAATGTAGCAGTTTACTTATTCTGTCTCAGCTTTCTCCAAATTATGAGGTCGTCTTTATTTAGTTTTTTCTCTAAAGAGACCATGAAGAGTATTTCAAATGGTTCATCGCTTTTGGGGATTTTTGCTTGAAAAATGACTTAATCGACTTATCGTTGCAGATCAATAAAATGCAATGCTGTTATACAGTAAATTAAACTACCCAACAGTGTTCAAAATAGTTAAAATTGGCTCCACCTCAACCAACTACAACATTATAATTCTACTAACATGTTAATGCATCAGTAATAAAAAAAGATGTCATCAGTCTTTTGAAGATCTTATAAGACTTTAAAACATTATACTCAAGCCTTTTAAATGACACTTGTAGTTTTCTTTAATGAGGAGCACGGCTCTCCCTGTTAAAAAAAAGAAAAGAATAAATGACTCTAAATAAATTCTCAATAATAATAAAATGGTGACAATCACCGTGAGTACTGATACCTTTGATGCTTTAAGTGTATCTTGCTAGTTCCTATACTTCCCTACTTTTGCTTGCGTAAAATTTTGAATGCAAAAGTTTTACTTGTAACTTAAGTATTTTTAGATTGCATGAACAATACTTTTACTCAAGTTAACAATCTAAATACTTCTTCCATAACTGTGCAGATTTACTGATAAATTGATCCTGTGTGTGTTGAAATCAGGAGAGCAGCAGTTCTGTTCTGGTGTCGGGTGTTCAGTTCCAGTCTGGGACTCCTGGCTCCAGAGAGATGTGCTTCACCTACAGGAGCTATGTGGAGCGAGTCATAGTTAAAGTGACCGCTGGGGTCCCTGCTCAGCTTAAACTAGTCAGTGAGCCAGAGAAGGTAAGACAGGATTTTTCCTGGTAGGCTCATCTCACCTCTCTCTCCTCTTATTTCCTCTCTCCTGTACATTGTCAAAATAAAAGCATAAACGCCCTAAATATTTCTTAAAAAGAAAAGGATTTTGATGCTCTTAGCTCACACAATGTTATATTTTTAGTATTCAGCAGAGCAAATTAACTAACAGTAAAAGCACATGTTGGTTTTTTTTATCTATAAGCCTTTGCAGGTGTTGAATGGCCGCGGCATCACCACTCCGTTTCTCGTCCAACTGTGTGACGAGTGGGGAAACCCCTCTCCAGACCAGAGGGTTGTGGTAGACATGAAGGTTTCACCCCCGACAATAAAGGTTTGACATCTGACATCATTGACATTGTTCCCTTTACAGTTTTGAAATGTCAGTCATTAATGGGTTGTACAGAATGATCTAACAGTTGAAAAGTAATGAGACCTTCGCGTTTTAGGTGACGACAGCTGTTACTTCACAACCCGTGAACGCAGAAGGAAAAGCCTCTTTCACTGTAAATAGTGTGAGCGGACCAAAGTGAGTGTCACTTTATAACACAGGAGAAAAAGGGAGCATGTTATTTTATCATCATAATGCAATAATAGTCCCAAATCAGGGATTATTTCATCAGACTTCCATGTATCCAATAGTGAACATGTCCCAGTCGTGACGAGTGGAGTGTTGTTCCCCTGTTGTTCCACTAGGGGGTACTATCAGCTTGAGTTTAGAGGGTTCTTCAACAAGAAGCCCATCCCTGGTCCATCAGTAAATCTCTCTGTCATCCCTGATCCCAACAAACCTGTCAGCCTGTCAGTACAGTATGACATTAAAGCAAAGTTTCCTGCTGGAGGCAGATTCCCAGGTGTGTATCTATATTTTTTTTCTCTGTTCGGGAAGTTTTTCTTTCTCTGCATGCAATCGTTTTACTGTCTTTCTTGACAAACTAAGGGCAGCTGTGTGTGTCTGTTCAGTGTTCTCCGTGACTGTGGTGTCTGATGAAGGAAGTCCGATGACGAACTTTAACCCTGCTGCTGCGTCCATGTTGCTGTGGCAGGGAGTGCCTGCAGCACAAACGCCTCCGCAAACGGTGAGTGACTGACTAACAGACAGAGGGTCTGTCACTGATTTTATTTGCTTTTTCTTGCTCATATCTTATTTGTTAAGTTAAATTCTTCTACTTCTCTTGTCTAGGCCACTGAGCTGAAGTGTAGTAAACCCATGAAGAATGAAAAGAATGACTGTTTGCACTTCAGGTAAAATACCTTTTACATCCTGTCCATTTATGTTCTGACTGAGCTGTTGCAGGATGTTTGCATGAATAGTTTGGCATAAATTAGTTAGTTAGATGCTAAGGTTGATACCACTTTCCTGGTTGTATGGTAATTATGAAGTTAGCAGCCAGTTAGCTTAGCTTAGCAAAAGACTGGAGACAGCTCTGATCTAACTCCAAAATGTCAGACTATTCCTTTTAAGAAATGTAACATTGGTTTTGTTTTCTTTCACTGCAGAGATAAAGAGATCCCAGAACATGTTGGAAAGTACACCGTCCAGTTCTCTCTACGTGTAGACAAAACAAAAGTCCTGTTCAGTCATCAGGTTGGTTGATCTTGGTTGAACATTGCAGCGCCTTACCAGGTTATTTCTAAACACCGTACAGTTGACTTCAAAAACAAAGTGTTACGGTGTTTAGACAGAAAGTTAAGTGAATTTTTGCCTCCTTTTACTCACGTGAGTTTGATCATTTATGTTTACCCGCATTACTTGCGCGAGTAAAGCAAATAAATAGCCAGAGTATTTTAATGTACATTAGCCGTAGCTCCACCCGATCCTCACCACACAGCACCCTGCAAAGCCCTGCAACACTTGGAATTTTTTTTTCACATCATTCTCATCGCCCAGTGTGAGTAGAGGCCAATTCGCGTCTTTTCATTGACTTTGTATGTAATCAAGCATCACAAAACATTTTCTTCGCTCTCTGTTTGATCACCCCATGAGGAGTCTCCACATTGTTGTGTTTCATACAGTATGTGTTTGATGGGAAAGTGGTTGTTCATTGAGTCATTGCAGGGATGATAATCCTGACTCACTGAGATGATTAACCTTCCTGTTTCCTAGATTACTATAAATGTGGTGGCCAATCAACCTGTCAAACTGGCACCCGACTCTCAGCCACCAACTCCAGTTGTTTCCTACAGTAAAGTCATTGCCAGCCGAACCTTGGTGGACAGAATGACTCTGAGGATAATGGTAAGCTCATACCGTCAGAAGGCATTAATCTTTACTTATTGTAAAAGAGCAGAAACTGCCTTTTTTGTTACATACTGTATATGAATTTTAAAGGTGTAGTTTGGGTGTTTATCAGCTGATATTCAGCCTGACTGATTGCAGGATTCATATGGAAATCCAGCGGGGCAGGACCTGGAAGGGAAGGTGAAGGTTTCCATAAAGAACTCAAGTGGAGACAACAATAAAATCCTCCCTCTGTTTGAAGGCAAAACCAACAGCATTCAGTTTAGCTTGGTGGAAGGAAAGGTCCACATCACTGTGAGTAACCATTTGTCAGAGCACTGTGGCATTTATTTTTCTCTTATTTGGCATGTAAGGGCTCAATAATGCATGCATGCATCACACATGTGATCAATGCGTATTTATTCTGCACAGAGGCTGGCTGTTATGGAGAACAGCCCCGGTGAGGACGGCAGTTCATACATCCTCCTCTTTAAACCTGAGGTGTTGATGGTTTCCACACCCCTGGCTCCTTTTGAGCTCCCCTTCCATTTTTACAACGGTATGATTGAAAATAACTTTATGCATTGTAAATCGTCTGAAGACCTTGCCACCACATAGACCCAAATCCACCCCTTAATTTAAAAGAGATATTCTGTTTGTGACCTTTTATTTTTTAGAAAAAAGCTCCTGTTACTCCTGTTGTAAACAATTTTTACCATTTCTTTGGCAAAAAGTATTTCACAGCGGTTATCCAGAATAACCGAGGTATTGTTTCCGGATAGACACAATGCTGTAAAATTTCCAAAGCATTATTTTTTAAATGCTTTGAAGACCAGAGAGAAAATGCAGTCCCCTTTTCCCTTCATGGTGGCAGAAATGTCAGAGACAGATAACTTAAAAAACCAAACCAAAAACCAAAACTATCTGCAAAAGCCGACATTTTATGTCTTTTAAACTGTGTGTTGTTTATCGTTTTCTGTTTCAGATGTGGAGAACCAGCAGAAAATGTCTGAGCTAACCAGGAAGAAAGACGAACTCAGTAGTACTGTCGCTGCATATAAAGAAATGTTTACTACATATTCTGAACTCCTTCAACTGCTGACCAGTAAGATTTCTTTTTTTAAATAAGCTAATATTGTGTGTATGTGTGTTATTTCACTGTGCAGTGAGCTACCAGACAAATGTGTGCAGAGCAGGGCATCATTGGACATATTTTCATATTAGTGCAACTAAATAAGTGAGTTTCAATACAGATACCAAAACAATATATTTTTTTAAAAACCTTACATTTGAAAATATAATCACCTTTTCTACAAAACCCTTTTCTGTTTATAAAGAAGGAAGAATGTCATAAATAATGTTAAATTAATGCCAAATGTTGTGTAAGCACAAGCAACCGTACAATATTTTCCGTAAAATATTGTTGTCAAACTAAAATTGGTGTTTGATAACTCGAACCCAGCCCTGCTTGTGTCTGTGCTTTGTTTTTGGCTGCCAATATATGTTTGAAATGGTCTTTAATCGCAAGTTTTTCTTCCATACTAGCTCAACACCTGGATGCAAGTAGAAAAGAGGATGAACAGAGAAATATCTTGAACTTGAGAAACGTGAAAATAGCACAATCTGTATCTGTAAGATGTTCATTCAATCCATACTTTTAACTCAATACGGAGGATTTAATCTGTATGTTTTTATACGGAGATTCCATTTGCATATTTCTTATTCTTTATAGATACCAGATATTGACAGACTTCTAAGAGACAAGACTGCTGAGGCCGACAGGATCCTGAAAATGCCCAGAAGAGTATGCTCCGTCCGCGATCACTTTAGAGGACAGCAGGATGTTTTGGGAATGGTAATGTCATAGGAAAGAGGGACTTTTCTGTTAGATTAGCATTTTAAAAACCTTTGTGTGTACTTTCAGGAAACACTGATCTTTATCCAGATGTGTCCAATCAATGTTTGGAATAATGTGCGAGTTTGAGTTAAGTGGGGAAAAAACAAGGGGACTGAAGAAAGTATCCTAACAGGATGCAGTTTGAAACTGTCACATGGTTTGCATTCCAGATCTGTGTGTTTTACTCTTTACCTCTTTGAATGCAGGTTGGCCACCTGGCATTTGTGCAGGACGATGCTGCTGCGAGGGTTATCTCCTGGCATATCAGGGGTGAGATGGATTGTGTCATCACCAGAACGACGGCAGCAGCGCGGAGGATCTACGACGACACCCAAGGCAGGCAGCAGGTCATGGCCCTCGACAGTGTCTATGTGCCACCAGGCAACAGGTACACCTTCTGTGTCAATGAGCATCTTTTAAATAAAGCTCAAGGACTTGTGTTTTTGGGTCGTTGCATTCAACAGGCCTAACATCTTGTTCATACTGTACCTTCAAGCACCATCTTTCATTTCGGTGTTGCTGTTGGCGTCTGAGTAGCTTTCCTGATGAGATTCCTGTGTTTCCTGGATTACACTGTAGTCTTTAATTTGTAATCCTTCTCCTACACCATGCCGTGTAACAACAATAATTTAAAGATCCTGTGGCACCTCCTTCTGGCACAGACTGTCTAATAACTAAGGACACCTTTAGTGAAGTATTGCCTTCATTCATTAAATTATATAAATTTAAATTCAAAGGAATTCATCATGCAAATAAATTCATGCTTTGGAAAGGCGGGCAGTAAAAAGAAGAAAATCTGAAAGTACATCTTCCTGAACAAGGGCCAAAACATATTAAATGTGAATGTATTTTCTGATTTTATCATATAAGACTTCATAAACACAGTTGTTCAACCGTAACGTTGACTGCAATGTTATCACATACAACTCCAACTCCAAAAAAAGTTGGGATGCTGTGTAAAACACCAATAAAACAGCATGTGATCATTTGCTATTAAACAAGTTGGGACAGGGGCAAGAGCAGAGTAACTTCCTTCCTGCTGTTCATTGTTGTGGCTGATTGTATGTTGAGGACGGTTACTTAAAGGATCATATCAGTTGTTTTAGCAGGTTTTGACAAATTACATACTTAACATCACTGCTAACCATTTAGCAAACCTACAGTATAAAGCTGTACGATTGTAGATTTTAACGTTGACAGCATTTATTCTTGGTCATGATAAAGAGTGTTGTGTTATAATGCAGTTCAACTCTGTCACTTAAGTCTTTGGTCTGCAACTAACAATTATTGTCATTGTTGGTTGATATGCAGATTATGTGTTGATTAATTGATTATGATTTGCATGGGAAACATGTTTATCACAATTTCCAAAAGCCCAAGGTCTCACCAACAGTCCTTAACTCAAAAACATTTGACTAATTATCACATAAGACAAAGAATAGCAGGAAATAATCACAAATGAGAAGCTGTACCTGTCATTTTGCTTGAAAATCATTTTAAAAAAATCAATCAAAACAGCCAATGATTTTACTTGACTGGCTGTTTTCATCTTTAATTAAAAGACACGAAAATAATGTAACTTAGGGTTGAAACTATTACTTGATAAATAGGAAATTAATCTGCAACTATTCTAATAATGGATTCATCGTTTAAGTAATTTTTCAATCAAAAATGTGTTTGTTCACTCCAGTATGACAAATTTCTACTTTTCTCGCAGCCCTAATGTCACTATGATTAAAAAAACAATACAGACTTGAAGTTCTCTGCAATTAAAGGTCCCATATCTTAACACTTACACTTTTGGAATTGTGTTAACAAGAAGAAATATATTGATTGATTGATTGATTTTCCGTCGTTTCGCTGAGTGCCTCCGTCTGTTCCTGCCAAACACGGTCAGATTTGTTTGCTAAATAGGAAGTAACCGCCTACTTTTCATTAGCAAATGCTCTGATTGGCTAATCACAGATAAACACCGTCCGTATACATCCGTATGCGTTTTTTATTTTTTAGCTTGACGACTATTGGTTATCTGTTTTGACGTAGAAACCGGCTAAAATTCTTATTAGCTCGTCAAGCTGTGAGGCCATCTTGTGGTGAGGGGGGAAGAGGAGCGGCAGGAGTAATGAGCGACTTCAGATTTTAACAGCTTTTATTTTACACCTCCAACACAAAACACAATAAAAATACCTTTTCTTGATAATGGGATCTTTAATGTCTCCTCTCTGGTTGCCTGGAACAGTAGGATAAACACCTAAATATCAACAACTTTTTGGCATGAATTTCAAAGCATTTAAGTATTCTGTACATGTTTAATTTTTTTTACTGAGACACCAGCATAATCATTTAAAAGTGTCAGATCATCTCTGCAGTATCTCTCTGCTAAGATTTGAGTTGCTTACAGGCCGCTACCACACATAAGAAATGACCGCATGCTGTTTGAGCCCCCTGGGAACCCGATCTTCGCCAGAGAGCTCCTGATTTACCCCCAAAACCAGGAGAGCTGTGATATTGGTGAGCTGCCTTGAATGGATTTCTCCTGCTCAGAATAAATTGCCTAGTTGTTGTTTATTCATAGTAGACTTCTAGTGCAGCTTTCTGTGGTTTTCTAGAGGCTTCCCAGGTCTCTTTGTGTTTGCTGACATTGGGGTATTTCCTTCATGCCTCTGTTACTCCTGTTGGGTAAATGGTTCCACCTGGGATCCGATCTCACAGACATGGAGGGGTTCCTCTCCGGGGGCCCCATCACTAGGGCAGAAATTGGGCCTCTTTCACCACGTTAAAGTGGCTTTAAATTGAGGTGTTTTTTTTTATAGTATGAGAGTTTTAAGTCATCTCAGATAAGCTCTTCATCCTTCCTTAATCTCTTCTCTATCCCTGTGGACTTTTTGTCAGTAGTATAAACAGTAAAAAAGTCGAATTTATGAATGTTTAGTTTTGTCACAACAGGAGTCTTAAGACTTCCTGCCTTGTGCTTCCTTTGCAGTGTTTAAAAACCTCCTCGGAGATACAATCCTGATTGATGACCTGGACTCTGCAAACAGCTACAGACTGGCGGTGAGCGATGCTTAGCGCTGGAGCCATGCCACATATTAACAGACCAGTTGTTATTTTTCGTCTAAATGTGCCGTTGCTTACAGGTGGTGCAGAATAAGACACCGTGTCCCACCATCCTGACCAGGCAGGGGGACAGGATCAGTTCCAGAGGGAAGTTCGGAGGTGCACAGAACAGAGCACCACCAGTGAACACATTGCAAGTGTTTGGAGCCCCCTGCCCACAGCATTACTACACTCTTGGGGAACAAATAGGTGACATCTCTCATTGTAATATTTTAAAGTTGTTGTTTTTTTTGTCATTCTTGTGGTCCTGCTCAGTCAGATTGTGCTTTAACTTCACGTATTTTGTTCGACAGACCTGCTCAATCAGTACCGCTCAACTCTGCAGAAGAGGGATGAGGCAGCAAAGGACCGTGACGATCACTTACAAAACATGAAGTCTCCTGAAATGCTGAAAAAGCAACAAGAAATGGAGCAGAAACAGAGACAGTTGGAGGAGATTGAGAGAAAAAGTGGTACGTTTGTCGGCCTGGCAGTAGAATACATTTTATTCTTTCAGTATTGAGGATTTCTTATTTGTCTGTGTTCTACTTCTAGTGTCAACCAGAGTAAGACCAGTGACCAAACGGGGCCCTCAGGATGCAGGAGTGCCATCCGGCATCATCGCAAAGAGAGCAAGGGAGAGGTCCACATAAGATGTGATAGTTTGATCACAAAGCTCTTTGGTATTTTTTATTTCATTCTGAAACTATTCATTTCAATTTGTACAGATGTTTGTTTTCTTATGTTTTAACACTTTGACACTGACAAAGTTATGTGCATAGGATGTTATATGTCAAAGAATGTCCGGAGAAAATACATATTTACTAACGTCTCTTTGCGTGTGTCTTTATTTATACTCAAAAATAACCTCAGTTAAATTTTCATTTTATTTTTGCAGATTCTGTCCAACTTGCTGTTGAGAACTTACAACTTTATTTTAATGCTCTTCAAAATGTGCTTGTTAACCTTAAGCTAATTAATTCTAAATGCAAGCAAAACAAAGTTCATGCTTTTTTTTTCTAGAGCAAGAGATATTGATTTTAACACAAGTCCACACTGGATGGCAATAATATTGAAAGTCACAGTATAAATATCTCGGTGTTTGGCTTGATGAATCATTTAAATATCATATTGAAAATCTCATCAAACTGCGACAAAAACTCTGGTTTTTATACAGAAACAGATTCAACTTCCCTTTGAACTGTAGGAGAAGTTTAGTAGAGGCAGTCTGTCCTAGATAATGGGGATATAATTACAGACATGCTGCTGATCTTTTTTTTTTTTTTTTGACTTTGCATATATTTTTGTAAATAATTGTCTCTGTATCTCAACATCATTGCAAATGAGGGAAACCTCAATGATTTTCAAGGCTTTAATAAAGGTTTGAAATGAAATGAAATTCCTGATCGGGATACTTAAGTTCTCCACGTATAAACATCCATGTATGTTTCTTATGTTGGCATTTATTGTAATGATATCAACCGTAATGATATATTTAGAAAAAACGAACGCGAACAGGCAAGTGCACATTTTTACGCATGAGGTAATGTCTGTCTTTTGGAAACGAACACAATCATTATCCAAACTCAAGCCTCTGGGAATAATGTGGGCATGTGACGTGTTTTTGGATGCTGAAAGAGAGTTGGAAGTGAGCTTTGGTGTGTGTGCGCGCGCGCGCGTGTGTGTGTGATCTGAGAAACGGAAAAAAGGCATCTGTCAGTTTGGAGGGGGTCCCGAAACGTCACGTGCAATCTTCCATCATGAAGGAGCCTGTGCAGGTCCGTGCGCCACAGAGAACCCGCGGTGTCTCCAGTGATCACTGCACCACAGAACTCCACTACTGATTACAGCTGAAAGGACATTGTGGGATTTAAAACACACAAAACAACAGTTTACCATGAAGCGCGGACTTTGTGGGCTGCCCCTTGTTCACTTTCTTATAACTTTTACGCTCATCAGTGGATCACCTTTCCAGTATAACATGTTCCAGGGCAACGCGTATTCTGGTGCGGACACACGTCAGAGAAACAAGTGAGTAATCTATGTTTATATCATGTTTGCATGTTAATGAAAAGCGCGTTGGTTTGAGGAGCTTCCATGTAGTAATCTATGCGGTGAATATGTGAAGCAGCTTCCTACATCAGGAGTGACTAACCGGGGGGTTTTCTGCAGAAACTGGTGCGCCCGCGTTGTGCACAAGAACGTGAGCTGCGCCGTCGTGGGAGGCACGGACAGTTTCGTGCAGCCGGAGGTTTTGCCGTGTCCACCGGAGCTGCCAAACTGTGCGCAACAAGTGATGTAAGTTCCCAGAAGTGCTGGACGCTGGGTGGAGTGCTGATGTTTCTGTGCCTTTTGTTAGTATTTTTTAATAACTCGAGGCAACACTGTTACTATTCTCACACATTATGCACTGACCAAAAAGTACTGCCAGGACTATACTTATTTATTTATGGTTTATTTGGTATAGGGTCAGCATACACAGACAGACTGGAAACAGCTGAGTGATGCAGGTATCACAGTGTTTGTACTATTTGTAGCACTTGTCCCTATAAGGAAGTTCATGACGGACTTGTCCCTAATATTTAGTCTTGTTGGGTGTCAAGTTTATTATAAATGTTCTTTACAGCTGTGATATCACACTTTACTTCTAATTTGTATTACGGATTTTTTTTTCTTAGGACAAAACAAACAAATCTTTCAGGATGACAACATCTTAAAAAATCTTAAAAAACATGACTAAAAAAGCAAAAATCCTGATTATTCAGGTATCTGAGTTGAATATTCATAAATGGCAAACAAGGACCTTATTCTTTATTCTTCTTCTTATTATTATTTTACCTTTATTTTACCAGGAAATATTCCCATTGAGGTTCAAAATCTCTTTTACAAGGGAGTCCTGGCCAAGACAGCAGCGCAAAAAGTTCCACATAAAAGAACAAGCAACAGGAAAAGTCTATAATACATATAACACAAGCAGCAGACTAAAAACAAACAGTAAATCGAGCACAAATGTATCAGTGTTCAGTGGCAGGACATGTACATTCAGTCGTCAAATAGTCCTTGATCGTACTTTTATAATCTTCCATGCTTATCAGATAATGTAGTTTAAAACTTCTGCAAAAACCTTAAAAGCACTTTCACCTAAAACAGCGCGGGATCGAGGAATGTTTTGGTTTTCTTCAGTGTTCGCTGAGCAACAACCACATTTGTGAGATGCAGTTAGTCATCGAGTGGCAGGGCCATGTCAGCCAACAGTGAGTGAAAGTGTTGGAAGTCTATTTAGCTGTTTCCTGCCAGCTGCATAATTCATTAATTGCAAATGTGACTGATTTGCAGAGTTGTCTTGAGCATTTAAAGATGGGGGGCTAATGATTTCTATAATACTATCACTCTATAAACCATGCTATTGTATGCCATCTGTGAATTTATAAAATAGAATGCATTCATGTTAATGTGTTAAATGCATACAGATATCGGACACACTTTAGGCCCATGTATAAGATTTCATACAAGACTGTGACAGAGCTGGAGTGGAGGTGCTGTCCGGGGTACCAGGGCCACGACTGCAGGGAGGTGAAGGACATAAATCTACTTCAAGTAGAGCGTTTGCCTCATGCTCCCTCTGCCCCTCGACATATTCCAGTCCAACAAGGTGAAAGATGTGATTATAATGAAGCATAAAAATATGTGAAACAAAATTAAACAGCTGGAAAGAATAAAAGCATTCATATTCCTGTTTCCCGACCATCTCTTTGTTCTTGCTGTAGCTCCAGGACAGCGATCAGAGGGCCAGAGGAACCATCCATGGGGAGGGGAGGGGCACTTTGGAGGTCAGGCAGGTCACAGGCCGCTAGGGGGTCATGGAGAATATCAAAATGCACAACACCTGGAGGAGGAGGTGCAGCGACTGTCCCAGATGGTCCTCGACATGCAGGCAAGAATGACAGACATGTCCTCCAATCTGAGACTAGATTTCCAGGAGGACGCCAGTAAAATGCTGGTTACGCTGCTGAACAACGTCAGACAGCCAGCCAGTGCAACAGGTGCAGAGACCCAAACCATTCAGCTGCAGGACTTGTCGTTTGAGCGTGAGACAATGGCAGTGGATGAGGTGATGAACAAAATCAGCCAGGTCGCAGACGATCTGGAGTCTAAGAGCAACACCCTGGATGACCTGGTGGGCCGTGTCAGCCGTCACGATGGACAAATTCATCTGTTAATGGAGGCTGCCCAGAACCACCTGTCCACACCCCCTCCTGCTCCCCCAGCCAGGGACGCCAGCCTGCGGGACTACCTGGACGAGAAGATCCGCGCTCTGAGAGAGGAGTTGATGGAGGGCATGGACATCAAACTGGCAGACTTGAAGAACTCGTGCGATTATAAAATCCTGTCAGTTCAGGAGCAGTGTGAGGGACAAGAAACCAACTACTTCAGCCTGGCTGAGCTCATGGACTCAAAGGAAACTGACCTCCGCAATGAGATCCAGGACCTTAAGACCAAGCTGGTTGGTCAGGGAAAGGAAGACTCGCGGGTGTCTGACTCTGTTCTGGCTCATGTGGAGAACCTTGAGATCCGTCTGAACTATTCTGAGAAGACTGTAGCGGCACAGTGCCTCTCTGTGGAGGAGAAGCTGAAGATTGAACGGACAGAGGCCATCGAAGACCTGAGGGAGACTCTGGAGGACAAGCTGGCCTCCCTGGAAGACAGACTTACCACCTTGTTGGTAGATACAAGCACCATCTCCCCATCTGCTCGTCAGCCTGAGCATCAGGATGCTCTTCAGCGGGAATTAAACTCTCTAAAGGGCTCCATTCAAAGTCTGGAGGATCGATTTGATGTCTTGGACCAGCTGTGCTCAAAGGAATGCAAGGCTAACATTCAGCAAGACTTCCAGAGCTGCAGAACTGCTGTAGATGCTATGGAGACTAGTCTAAAAGCCCAGATAGATGGCCTTAGAGCCATGGAGGGGCACCATCTCAACTATAGCACTAGCATCAAGAACATGCATGGCAAGTTGAGCCATCTGAAAGGGCGCGTGGACAGATTGGAGGAGTCGCTATCAGACGTAGTCCACCAGCACTCTCAGACCTTGCAGAGTCTCAACTCTACCTGGGGTCAAGTTAAAACGGGGGCTGAGCAGGAGGCCGAGGACCTTTTGGAGCTCCATAGGACTCGGCATCGTGAGCTGAGAAACCGGCTGGACGAGCTGGGCAGGGAGGTGAAAGCCGAGGCCGACCACTGCAGGGGACAAACGGAAGATGTTGGGAAGGAGATCGCCCACATGGATAGCCGCATTGTTAGAGTGGAAAGTTTATGTGGCAAGCTGGACCCTATCTCAGCGAGCCTCCAGAGGATCAAAGAGGGGCTGAATAAACACGTCACTGGGTTGTGGACTTGTGTCAACCAACTGAATGGTACAGTTAGAGCTCATGCACAAGATATTGGAGGACTGAGGGGAACTTGCCAGAACCTCCAGAACCTCATCTCTAATGTGGAGGGAGACCTGCAGGTGCCAACGGATGACAATCCTGGGAAGAAAGGTAAGCTGTAGGTACTGTAATGCAAACATTAGCCTAACTGTTATTGCCCCAAAGTGTGAATGATTAATTTGCTCCCACAATGCAACAATTTAAAGAAACTGCATGTCATTTTTGAAAGAATGAATAATACACTCTTCCTACAGATTAAAAAATAAAATGCTTGACTTATTGGTCCGATGATAGCTAATGTAAGCTAATTACTTTGACTACCGTCATTTTACATTATCCTGTACTTGTCACTCGTGGCCGCTAATCTGCAAAAGTTTCCCAGGTTTATATTGGGCTAAATTTGACTTATTATAAACAAATGTTCAGTAGTAGAAGCTCGAGATAGCAATCAAGTAGCTGTAATATTTCCCAAAACAGACTGGAGTCCATTTGCGTATCACTCGCTGGCTGCAATATTGGTGTTTGGGAAGTAGGATTTTCATTTAACCACGTTCCCAGTTGGCGGGAGGCAAGGTTGATTGAAGACATATGCTTGATTTAATCGGCAACACTTGAGTTGAGCAATGCCTTGGCAAAAATAAATATTGCTCACTTGGCTTTTTTTTTTTTGTGCATCCAGAAAATTATGTTCATGTTTGTCCATAAACTCTCCACGTTTATGTATGTTTCTATGGGTGTAAAACACGACAACATCAGGGGGATTTTTAGCTATTTGTGTATCATTAATGCTGGATATTATCGTAAGAACTAGCTTTGTTGCTGCAGGCATATTAGAGAGCATAGATTTTCATATCTTTGCATGGGTTGCATACTTCTGATATGAGTCTGCTCGTTGATGGTGCCTATGAGACCGAGCTGGACTTCTCTGACTCTCACAGATGTAAGTGCGAACTAGAAGCACGCCCATAACGTTTTTACAAGCCGTGTCTCTTCCTCTGGGACCGGCTAGTTTTCAGTCACTGGTTTATGGGGCAGGTGATGCAGCATAATATGATCCAGTGCAGAATCTCACGGGAGAGGAGCTGGAATAAAAATAATCCAAAGGTTTTGCATCAATATGTTTCTTGTTTTTTAATGTTTTTTTTGGCTTCTGAATCATCTCTGTAGTTCTGAGATGCCTTTTTTTTTGGGTCAATTTTTCCAAGTATTAAGTCTATGATGAGCACAATTATTTATGATTTGCCCGGGGGCCATTTTGACCACTCGCTTTGTCAAAACTTTGGCTCTTTGTTTGTTTTAGCATTGCCAGCTGCCTCATCCTATTGTCTCATTTCCTGCTTATCTAAAGAGACTGGAAAATGCTGCTTAGAGGAGTCCATTACAGGCAGATATCCACACAGCTTATCAGTGATCCACTCATGGGCATCTTAATTTTAGAGCCAAGAGCTGATTAGGTGCTACTGGATCAACATTTATCCTTTTCCTCACAGCCTCTTTAGTACTTTTAGTCCTGCCTCTTCAATTCCATCTGCACGGCTGAGTTCCTTTTCTGTTTAAATATACAGTGCCAACACTCAAAGCTGCACCACGGTCCCAGAGGGCCATTTATCAATGCGTTTACCATGATGTCATACCGGTTGTTAACCTTTAAATGAGAGCATCAGGAAAGGGACGAAGAGAGATGCCACGAGTCCTTCTTGAAATGGTTTTTGCCACTTTCAGTGCACAGTAATCACGACGCCCTCGCTTTGATTTATTACCGCCTGTTGACACAACATGAAAGGAACACATAAGCGCGTGAGATTTTGTTTGAAAACCCATTTCTTCATTCAGCAGCAGGCCACATATTTCCAGTGAATGTGCGTTCCAGCTACAGCTGCTCAAAGTTGAGGAAAGCACTGAGCATGAAGGTTTAAAAGCTGTTACTAATAGCTTTATTAATGGTTAATTAACATTTAATAATGCTTTATAGATCAGAGTCCATTATGAAGAGCAATTTTCTGCTTGCTTGTTTGCCAGGTTATAATCTTTCTGGCTAGTATTTGTCCTTTTTGTTTGGTCATAATGCAGTTATAAGTGTCTCTAGTAAGCCATCAAATCTAGACATAAAAACATAAATATTATCATATCATAAGGTGATTTGATCCAGATTCTCTACAACATTTTTTCTAAAAGGTACTTGAACTAAAAGGCTATCCTAAAAGATAAATCCAGTGTCCTGCTGTAGGGGGATAAAGGGATATTTCACAACCTGGCAACCACACAATTCGTCTTATTAATGTCTTATAACGGATGTATAAAGCATTATTAATACATTATTTATAAGTTATAAATCAAGCCATTGGTTAAAAAGTATAAAACATTTATAAAGAGTGCCTTATTTGGAAGTTGTACCAAAAAACTCTCAATATAAGTTCCACTTCAAAGCTTTACTTTTGCCTTCAAGCACATCTCGCAGTTTTCACCCTTAACAACTGAGCAACCAAGATCTGCTGATAAAGACATTAAGGTGTGTCTCCTTATCGATTGTTCCTGTAGAGCCTGTTGTGTTTGGTTGTTTGAAATACCCAATAAATCATTTCTCACAATAAGAAAACTTTATTTACATAAGAGGAGTTCTAATTTCAAAGTGCCACTTCCTCAGTTTTTTTTTTAGTGTGCACATGTATATGTTTCCGCATTCCGTTATTTATGTTGAAGCACATCCTGCTTTCTGTGTTTGACAAGGTGGCCTCAAATAACTTAAAACAGCATCGAAGAGTTTCTATTATGGGGACGTTCTGAGAAAGGAAAACATGCTTTCCTGCTTCTGAAAAAACGCTCAGTGACCCTCGAGAGATCAGGGTGACGCGCTCTGGTCAGCGGTCAAACGTGATAACCCCATGAGGCAAAGCAAGATGGGACCTGACAGAAAGCCCTCTGGAACAATAAAGCCTGCAGCGTTTGGTGGCTGCGCATCTCACCGCCTGTTAACCTGACAGAGTAGGTGTTGCATTTATGACGCAAGACATTCAGGCAGTCTCCTCTTTATCTTCTCAGCTCAAACTTCTGCTTCCTTAATCAAAGTCTTAAGGGGCCATTGTGTTTTGGCCAACAGTGACTCATAAAGTCAACACACCCCCAAATTGCTGTGCATCATTATGTGGTATGTAATGTGGAAAGTGGCCACTCTTAAGACAAGGGGCTGTTGTATCCTGAAACTGGGGGGAAAGGGGAGGGGGCTGACTAACAACAAAGCAACAGTTTCCAGTGGAAGAGTGGAAGGATGCACGTTTGTGGTTGACAGCAGATCCAGATGCATTTGTTTACAGCTCGCCTCTTTCATCATGACAAATGCGCTCACATACATACATACAGTGCATCCTGTGTTTGCCTCTTTTTTATCCTTGCGGCACAAGGTATGAAATCTGAATATCACAGACCACTCACTGGAGCACATGCCTCGCTTTATATGAGGAGTGACACGACTAGCAAACACAGACCAGTGAAGCACATGTGCACATACGCAGACTTTACCCCCCCCCCCGCCCCCGTGCTGTTTTATGGTTCCACTCCACATGTTGTGTTTAACAGGCAGACTTTTCTGACCTCCATACTAAATCACCCTTTTCCTCAGGGGTGAGGGGACAAGCTGTCTGGTGATTGAACATGTGGCCGTGCCTTGGTATGCCTTTTATGTGCTGGTTTTCCTTTTGGGACAGCAGAGTTGGGGCCTGTTGTCGTGTTGTAGAGCGGAGGGGGTAACAGCGACTATGTGCCCCCAGCCAGGAGGGTTGATTTGTTGATAAACTCCAGGGTTTGTCTCAGCGGTGGTTCTCAGGAATGCAGCGCTGCATGCAGTGCAGAGCTGATCACTATATGATGGGAGATGGGCCAGTGGTCTGTCATTTTCTCTGTTTACGTCCTAAATAACAGGCTCAGGTAATCACTCTCTGTTTGGCTGTTAATGAGAGCCCTGCCATGAACATAAACACAACTGAAAATCGAGAAAATTAAAGTGAAACAGTGGAAATGCAACATAAGATGTAATTGCATGTTTTTCCTTTGAGGTTTGTCAATATCTGTCGGTGCTAACAAACCATTTTAAAAGTTTGAAACACAGACTACAATTTGGGGTGTCATCAAATTTCCTCGTGGAGGACCTGAGAGTGTCATTTAAATTAAATAAAAGAAGTGAATATTATGATTATGAAGCCTATAATTTTTTGAAATTTATGTCAAAGAGGTGATTTATTTTAAAATTAAGTTTACATTTTTAAATCGTAGTTTGCAGTGGAGTTGTATTGGTATGACAGACAGGTCCACTAGGCCTAAACCTTTTCTGTCATGCCCCCCTTTGGGAAGACAAAGAAAGTGAATGTGCAAATTGAAAATAAAAAATAAACTGCCCCAAAGTTGCCAGACTTTTTGCAAACAAAACACACAAATGACGTGGTTGTTCAATGAGTGTTACCTGACGCTATGCAGTCAGCCGAAAACAATCTTGTAAACCTGAATCTTTCCTCTAAAGTTTCAGAGCACACTTGTTTGAGAACCACCAGGCGGGGGTATTGCGGGCCATGTTGCACATCAGTGTCCAGGACTGCTTCTAATGGCAGCATTTTGCGTCAGCATTTCCATGCACAGTAACAGAATATTTTATCCATGTCAACCATGGGGGGTTTTGAGAGTTCGGCTTAGGGTTACACTTGCCTCTTAGCATTATAAGGTGTTCATATTGGTGGACAAGGTGGACATATCTTCAATAAACTAATAGCATTGATACTTCCATTTTGACATGTCAAAAGACAAGATGTATTACTTTAAAATATACAATCACATTAGATATTTCTGTAAGATGGTGATTGAAGTTGGCTAAAAGTCAATTCATGTCTTTATGTCCCAGTAAACAATCAATAAGACTCCAGACTTTAAAAAAAAAGAAAAAGACTCTTATCTTCATGAAAAATGATGGCGTTTGCTTTTCTGCACACAAGTTAAAGGCCTTTGTCTGGGTTTATGTTACAGAGTTATAGCAGTGAGGTGTGGGAGTTGCTATGCAACCAGCTGCTGACCTTTAAACATCTGGCCCTGCATCTGTCTCTCTGACCTGCAGCCTCAGCCCCATCGCTTACTACCTTATCTGTCTTTTTCAGGGGTTCAGGTTGCTGTGGAGGACACAGGTCTTCCCCAGGGTTCAAGTAAAAGCCTCCCAGTGCCGGTCGGCCCCCTGGACCCCGCCCTCCCACAGCCACCTTTGATGGAGACCGGAGAGGCGGGACCCCCCAGCAAGATGACCTTGACCTCCAAGTTGCCCAAGGGGGCCGACGGCAGCATGATGCCCATTCAGGGTTTTGCTGGAGCTCCAGGTGAGACATACCTACATGTACAACCCCAAAAATGTTCGGATGCAGATCCTTTTGACAGATATTCATTTGAATACAGTACAAATACAAAATATGTAATGTTCAAACTGATGAACAGTTTGTTTTTTTTGTAAACTCTTTTTGCAATTATAGACAAATTTCTAAATTTGATGCCTGCAACACATTTGCAACACAGTTGGAACAAGGGCATGTTTACCACTGTGTTACATCACTTTTTCTTTTAACAACACTCAGTAAGTGCGAGGGAACTGAGTGCTTTATATGTAACTTCAGGTGCTGAAGGGACTGGGGTCTCTGTTGTCGTATTTTGCGCACTGGGAGACAGGTTTGGACTGCAGGCAGGCCGGTCTAGTACCTGCACCTTTTACTACAAATCCATGCTGTTGTAACACATGCTGAATGTGGCTTGGCATTGTCCTGTTATGTCATTGAAAGAGACGTCGTCTGGATGGCAGCAATATGTTGTTCCAAAACCTGTATGTACATGTTAGCATTAATGCTGCCTTCACATATGTACAAGTTACAGATGCCATGGACACTAACACACCCCCCATACCATCACAGATACTGGCTTTTGAACTTTACACTGGTAACAATCTGGATGGTCCTTTTCCTGTTTAGCCCGGAGGACACGATGCCCATGAGTCCCTGAAATGTGGACTCGTCAGACCACGGCACACATTTCCACTTTGCATCAGTCCAGCTCAGATGAGCTCGGGGCGAGAGAAGTCGGCAGCAGCATTTGTAGCTGCAGCGATAAACTCTGTTTATAGACACTTGTTTTCCAAAATGTTCCTTTGCACATGTAGTAAAATCCTTCACGGAATAATGTCAATCATCCTGCTACCTGAGGGATCGAAGATCACAGGCATTCAGCCCCTTATGTGCAGTAATTTCTCCAGGTTCTCTGAATCTTTTCATTATACCATGGATTGTAGATAGTAAAAACCCTAAATTCTTTGCTGTTGTGTGTTGAGAAATGTTCTTAAACTGTTGGACTATTTCCCCACACAGTTCATAAAGTGGTGAACCTCTCCCCATCCTTGCTTGTGAACCACTGAGCCTTGTGAGGATGACCCAATCATGATACTATCAATGAACCTGTTTACCTGTTGAACGTTCCAAACGGGTGTTCTTGGAGCATTCCACAACTTCCCCAGTCTTTTGTTGCCCCTGTCCCAACCTGTTTGAAACGTGTTGCTGGAATCAAATTCAGAACGAACATCATGTGTCTCATCTTTTCGTTTCATTTCATAGCGTCCCCCAACGTCAAATTTACTGACTCACATAATCCCAGCACACCACTCCTCTCAGGTAAACACACCTTTTAGCTTTAAGGTTTTTTGTGCTGCATCACAACTGAGCATGTCAAGTTGAAACTATTTGTCTTTTGATCGACAGATGTGAACCTGCCCTACAGAGCCCCCCCTCACAAACCTGCCCCAGCTTCAGGTCAGAGTTTTATTCATTATCCAGGTTCCTGCCTCTGTTAATATAATGTTTGTTAGTGTGTGATGTGTCCTTTCCTGTGTTCAGGTGAGAAGGTGTCGTTCTCAGCTGGTCTGACTCTTCCGCCGTTCCAGGGAGGGATTGGAATCATTCGATTCAACAAGGTACTGGTCAACGATGGAGGACACTATGACCCTCATACAGGTGACTATTATTCAACTTGCACTGTTGTTAATTCAATTTGCTTAATTAATTTAACTGATTAATTGTTTTGGCTGTAAGATGGATGAAAAAATGTAAATGGTGCCCAACATCCATTAACTGAAAATGAAATGTGTCAAAAGCACAAGATACTAAATTTACCATGACACATTTGCTTTACAAATTGCTTAAACAATTTATTTATCAAAAGTGTTGATTCATTTTCTGTCAATTGAATAACTAATTCATTTATTAAACAAAACAAAAACCAAAAAAGTGGACTATTTTCCTGTACCACACATGATTATGGGATTACAAGCTTTTTTGATGCTACAGCAGCTGCATTTTTAACATGCTAACATGCTAATGTAAGCATGTTTGTTTACAATTAGAGGGTGACTGGGATTTATGTCCTGTGACAGGCTTTTTTCCCCCTTTTCCAGTAATTGTTTGTAACTGTTTGGTTAGGTTTAGGCAACAAAACTACTTGGTTAGGTTTAAAAAAAAAAAAATATAGACCCTTTCACAATGTCAAACATGTGTTTCAAAGACTGTTGTGAAAGAAAGCCTTTAAGGCTTTAAACTCAAAATACAGATAAGGCTGATGGGAATGTGATTAGTTAACAAGTATTTTGTCCTTAAGAATAGGAGTTAAACAATGACCTGATAAGTGAAAAGTAAAGGGACCAGGTTTTCATTCAAATGTAGTGCACATTTTAACGAAACGTTCAAAAGAAAATGGAAATTAAAGAGTGTTTCCATCCACTACGGTTATGCACATATTAAGAGCTGGTTCATCAAGATAAGCAGTAGGGGGTGCTAATATTTCAGTCAGGTACCATTGTAGAAGAAGAGGGTTTGGGCTTTCTTTGCAGTATTTTGACTTTTTTCCCCACTAAGGTTCTTTTTTTGTGAGCAAATAAAAAAAAAAGCATAATACATGAAAACCCACCTTACCTCAGAGAGGAAGGTCGAGGGATCATTAAATCAAGTAGTTAAGATATTTTAGTCTGGACCAAAGTGGTGATTCTTTGCTAAGAATGTGTGTATTAAGAGAATCTCCCTGTGTCTTCAGGCGTCTTCACAGCTCCCACAGATGGCCGCTACCTGGTGACTGCTGTGCTCACGGCCCAGCGAGGTGAGAAGGTCGAGGCGGTCCTATCCGTGTCCAATCGCAGCATCCAGAAGTTGGACTCCGCGGGCTTCTTTTCAGGAGCGGCGGCACCGCTGTCACACAATCAGTGTAACTGCAGCAGCTCGACCTCCCTGAGCCTGGTTCTGTCTCTGAGGAGAGGAGATCGAGCCGGACTGGTCTTGACTGCTGGAAAACTCGCCATCTCGGCCTCCCCTGAGATTGTGTCATCTTTCAGCGCTGTGCTTCTTTACCACAGCCCATCAAAACGGTAGCCCTGCCTTTTTTAAAGACACCTTGCCATAAGAGTTTATTGGGATTAAACTAAGGCTGATGATGATGATAGCAGAGGGAAAGGAAAAATCAAGTCTCATAATGAGATTATTTCTATCATGAATTGTTAGTTTTTTTATTTTTCTTCTTGTGAAGTTTTATGAACTAGATCTTACAAATACATATTTTGCTTAAACATTGAATTGTTGTCCAGTAAGTTAGAAGTTACTTCCTCAATATTTAAGAACACATAGTGAAATCAGTGTTTTGCTTTTTCTTATCCTGCAGTTCACACAAACACACGCACTTTTCTGTTGGTGCTAAAATTGTCAATAATGTGCAAAATAAACTATGATTGTTCGTTCAAATACAGTTTTTTTTTAATTAAAGTATCATCCAACATAGAACATTAGACTCAACATTTATTAATACAACAGTAAATCTATAGTTTGACACAATATAAAAATGACTTTAAATAATTCATGTTTCAGAGCTCTTCAGACCTCATTTAACAAAACCGTCATCCAAAACATACATTTGTGCTTACTTTGTTACATCATAATGTAAACTGGATTACCGGAAGATAATCACAAAAGTCTACAGAAAACACTTGAAGCAGCAAAGCTAGGAAAATAGAGTGCGCTCTCTTCACACAAGGTTTGTCACTTTCATAGAAAGAATACATAAAATTTTAGTGAGCAGAATAAAAAACAAAAAGAGGCGTAACATTGACATGCTGTCGTTTTCACAATGGCAAAATAAAACACATCTGGCAAAAACAGCAGCAAAGATTAGTTTTAAAACTGTTTCTACTGCAAGTCTAACAAACTAAAGTTCGATTTTTGAGAAAATGCTTGGTGGACTGTGATTGTGCGTGTTGGTTCACTGTCACTGAAACAAGTCAAAATGTCTGCTGTGCAACCAGTCCATACCAAATAGCAGCAGTATCTACAGTTCTTCAAAGTGCTTCTTTTTTTTAAATTGCAGTAATGCAATTATTAACTATTGAGCGAAATGATTTCACATTTATTTCTTCCAAGCATAATAGTGCACAATCCTTACATTTTGCAGCAAAGACGGAAGATTTCTACACGTTAAGAAGGCCTTAAGGAGATGAAAACGTAAATGTTACCTTGTATTGTTCAGTCACTCTCGAGTCAGGGAGAGAAACGGTGTCAGTATTTTTGTTTCATAGTGAACTGGAGCCAGTTTAAGCAGTTATTGTTCCTGTACTGCCTAAATAAGTGCTTAGGCAAAATCCTCTCATAAGCATTGATTGATGTGCCAAAAGCTGACATAAATACAACTCTAAACACAGAATAATTGGCCGATGAATGGAATAATCCCTAATTAGGAAGATATGGAATACATTAATATCCCAAACTTATTCACTAAAGTGGAATGTGTCTAAAATATTATCAAACTACTCCGATGGCCTCCAAAATCACAGCTTGCCGTCAGTATTAAGCCAGTGCATGAAGCCATGACAGAAACTACTGCTCCGAGTTTCAAGTATTTAAACGTTAATATCAACTAAAGCAGCTCCTCAAAACACACCTCAGCGATGGGTTGTCTCCAGAAACAGAAGGAGCTGAACTCCGGGCAGCTGAAGGTGGCGTTGTGTTGTGAACTCCGTAAAGGGAAAACATGCTCCACCAGCTCACTCAGCCGGCTGTATCTGTGACATAAAACCCAGCGATGGGAACAAGAAACATTAGTTTGATACTAAAAAACAAGGATCCCAGTGATGGCTCAATACTCACGTTGTTTTATTGCCTTTGGCTTGCTCGAGGATCAACTCTCCTTTGGGATTCACTGTGAATATCCGACACACGGGCACGCCGACTTCCTTGTAGGCAAACACGTCCTTAAACACAGGGAAAAAAACAACATTTTTCATAAAAATATAATCTGCTGTGTGTGCAGGTAGCATTTAATAGTGCTGAAATGTTTCACTTACACTTTCTCTGTTTCCAAAGGCTGCATAGAAGGGGATGTGTGTTTGGGAAAAACAGGTTCTTGATGTCTGTCAGGCATTCGATCTTGAACTTCTCAGGCTTTTTTTCTATGATCTCTCTAACGAGACAAAGACAGGATTACAGATTTAACCTCTGACCTTCTGTTGGAGCTGCATTTACCTACTTTAAATGGCCAAATTTGACAACTTTTTTTATTTTATAATCATTTATAATCATTTATAGAGTCAATGAGTTTCCAGAATGCACAATATGATCAGAAAACAGGTTACCAATTAGTGTAAAAACATAGCATATAGAAAACATCAAATTTTAAAGATTATTGTTTGTCAAGAGATATTCTATTATAGTGGAAAGTATTGTACTTATTGTACTTATTGTAGATTTTTGCTCACAGAATGTGAAAATGTACAAGTAGAATTAAAACGATTAATTAATCGATAAACGTTTCACGGTTCCAGCATCTAAAATGTGAGGATTTGCTACTTTTGCTTTTAATTATTTTAATACTTTTAATTTATTATTAATAATTTGTGTTTTTTTGTGACTTGCCCAAAACAAGCATTATGAAGCTGCCACGTTTGGCTCTGTGTAATTCTGGCGGCATTTCTCACTATTTTCTGAATTTTTACAAACTAAACAATCAATCGACTGATCGAGAAATAATCCGCAGATTAATAAATAACAAAATAGGAAGAAATGAGCAAAACAGCAGCATTGTTCTAATTTCTCTTGGGATAAATCACCTCTGACAATAGACTTTTCTTTACTGGAAACGCTTGAAATTAATGCTGGAGAGAATGAAGGCTTGGGGAGGATTTCTCACCTGTGGAAGGCAGAGAAGAGGCTGCTGGGGGAGAGCATGAGGGGTCCTTGAGGCAGGAGAGTCCCTCTGTCGTTCACCCAGTGCAGATATCCTCGCGTCATGTCAGCCATGCCGATTGCTCGGGCAGAACAGTACAGGAACTTGTAACCATTCCTGCAGCAGCCAGATATTTATTACTGGATTTAATCTTTCACTTTGCTGGAGCCACTTCACTGTTTGACATCTTTAATGCTGACAGGGTAGTAATCAAAGAAAAGCGTCACGTCTTACTCGTGCACGGAGTGGTAAAGCTTAGCGATTCCTTGATGAGTCCAGTCTTTCCCAAGCTGAGGCAGAATGTGACCAAACACATCTGATCTGTGGGAAGAAAATTAGACTGAATCTAAGCAATTACTCGACTCTCATTTCCAATATTGTGAATAGGGTTGGATTTTAATGAGGAGAATAAACATAATGTAATGAAGAAGGGGATATTTAGACATTCTCGTACTTTGTGATGGTACCATCGATGTCGGAGATTATGACCTTGTCGTCCCAGTTCCACAGGTAGATGGTGCCCTCGCAGCGACATGTGCCCTGGTACTGAGTGGTTATGCTGAAGTTGATATCATTAGGCCCCTCTCTTAGCTTCAGGCTGGCCTGCAAAACACCCAAAATTAGTGTTACACACCTATAACATATCTGATTCAATTTAGAACTAAAAAATCTCAATCCAGCAGTCTGGTTTTTTTTTTTACACATATCAGAAAAACAGCCTCTGACTTTGCCTACTTTTAGGCACACTGCCAGTATCAGTGATCACTTGTCTTACTATCTGGTCAGACGACAGGCGGAGGGACTTCTTGTAGGAGTGACAAGGCGCCGGGACTTCTGTCTGCACATGATCAGCAGGTGTCAGAGCAGGTGCCACAGCGTTCAGCTCTTTAGTCTCATCGTCGCTGGACCACTCTGCTGCTTTCTGCCTGTAGGAAAGAATAAAGTGTGAAGAGAGGCCAGCAAACGATATCTAGACTAGAGAAAAAAAGTCAACCAACAATGGTGACACAGCTTCAGACAAACCTATGTCAAAATAAGCACAATGACTAGGCATACGCTGGCATAAAGCCATATTTATACCAGATAATGTGATTCAGGATCAACAAAAACAACCCTGCAGAAGCATTTAGATTCACCAGAGGGCAGCAGACCTCATCTGCCTGCACAGTAACTCTTGTTTTGTTCATCAGTAAACATGGAGCATGTTTTTGTTCTTATTCACACAAAAACTGGTTGCATCCTGAATAATACAGCTAGAATCAGCCTGGTTCACATTTCTGAATGATCAGTTTATGAGTCATGAAATGACAGCACATGCTAATCCAGCCTCTGTGGGACATGTTTACCCAACACTGCTTGTGTTGGTGTGTGACTGTAGCCAGAGCTTTGTTGCTGACTCACTGTGTTTCTGGGGCCTGGTGAAGGGCAGGGCTCTCTCTGGTCAGAGACTCCTGCCTCTCTAACTTGGTCTCTGATGAAGACTGAAGAGAGGAAGAGACATTAGCAACCTCTATGAGAAACATCTGGAGTTAAAAGCTAATACAAGGTGTGTACAAGTACATACAGTAGATTATGTAAAAAGTCTTTACATAACAATGAAAATCAGGTGGAATGGTTACTGACACATTTGGGTACCCTGTTCCTCATTTACAATGTAAACAGTATTGAATCCCCACTGACTTTCACTATACAGTAAACAGACAGATGGAAGTGTGACTTTCCTGAGTCATACATTCAGTACCTGCTTTACGCTGCTCTTTCTCCAGAACCACCAGCGTCCAGACTTTTTGGGCATTTTCTCCTTCACCCAGGCCTCCTCTGTCGCCTGACATTCACATAAATGAGTCGCATGTAAATAGATATAATGTGCAGGTACGGTATAAAAACACACAAGAGTCAAGAGGATACCTTTGGCAAGTTCTTCTGAAAAGCCTGCATGCTAAGTATCAACGGTGCTGCCAGTGTCCAATTATAATACCTGGAAGAATAGAGGGGTTTAGCAGTAATGTGCACATCATGCAATTACATCTGTGATAAAGGTCCACCTATTTAATGACTGAAATAGGCATTAACAAGACTCACCGGTTTGCAATTCTAACCACCAAATTGGGATTGTCGATTATTGCTGGATTCTCTGCAAAGTCATTGTAGGTGATGATGTGCTCCATGAATTTATCTGGAATAAACGAAACATAAAAGCCTCATTATAATTTATTGTGTGTACGCAGGATGTGTACAACAGTACAGCAGGAGCTGTGAAGCAGGACAGTAAAAATAAATAATGCATCGTGCTTATTAAAACTTAAAAACAAGGATTTAATCAATGCTTTTATGTGTCACACACACAAGTAATGACTAATTAAAACTCTAAGGGGACAAATATAAATGTTTTATCAGTGTTGCAGCAATTAATAAAGATTTCTGGGTACCTTTAGAGATCTCCGAGTTCTCACCAACACCTCCACACAGCGACAGGGTGACGTCAGGGAGGTCGCCAGCAGAGTCGGACAAACACTCAGTGCCGCTGTCTGCTGCTGCGCTGCCGACAGACTGGGGCGACTGGGATCCGGAGCGTCTCCCCATCTCGACCCAGTGTTTAGGAACCTGCTCGGACTCACTGAAAACAGACAGACTCCATAATTTCACACAGACAAAAATCACTGAGCTGTGTAGATAGCTGCAGCCATTTTTACTTGTTCTAATCTCTGTTTACAGGTAGGGCTGGGTACAAATACTGAAAGCTGTCAAGTACCAAAAGTTATATATGTTTTGTCACCCCTCATTCATAAGCTTATATGCATGATTAAATAATCCTAAATGAGGCATCGTGGCTTTGAAAGAATTCCCAGGTTTGTACCTTTTTGGGAAGTACCGGGCAACAACATCTGGTTCAAGTGCATTCAGGTCATCCAGGTAAATATCTTCAGGTCCCTGATGTTGGCTCCTCTTCCTCACACCTTCATGAAAGCAAGACAGGAGAGTACTGTAAGAGAATATCTCATTTCCTTTTCTTCTTGCTTGTGCATGTGAATGCAGAGCAGCCCCAGACACAGAACAAAACACAGCCCCAAAACAAACCACATCCTTCCTGTTAACTTCCACTTGCAGAGAGTACCTTCACATAATCTTTTTCTTTCCCACGTTATTTAAGAAATTCTTATGAGCTCTAATGAACATTCAGCCCTCCTCCCCATCCCAATAATTTTCTCACAGTCCCTGAGAAGATCTAACACAAACAACGACGGTATCTACCATCAGAAATTGCTGCAAAGCTTCTCTAGCCTCTTGTTTTTCTGTCATTTTTAGGACTACAGAATGAAAAAACAAACAAACTGTAATTATAAAGGAAGTGGTGTTACTTCTCCTCTTGCCGGGGGAGTCGGTGGGTTTAGAGGTGGCTCTTGAATCAGGACAAACTGCTGCAGAGTGTCCCGCCGTGGTATTGCCTCCACTGGCAGCAGAGCCGCTGTCCCTGTGGCTCGGCGGCGAAGACGTCCACCGGGTCTTTCGCACAGTTTTTGTGCTGAGGTCGGAGTTAGTGGGACATGGCTCAGAGGTAAAACTGCTTGATGTTAAATCGGAAAGGTCAGGCTCGTGTTTCGGAAAGTTTGCATCGTGTGATGAAGCTTCAGGGGGCTGTGCTTTGTGGCTGCGCTGATCAATTTTAATGGTTCGAGGCTCTGGCTTTATAATACTGCAAATGGGATCGTTGGTCCTCTCTCTTTCCCTGGACTCTTCCTCCATGGCTTCTGTGCTCAAGATAACTCTGAAATGTGTGTTCTCAGAAGGAGTGATGGTCAATGTCTTTGGCTCCGTTTTGTCCTTTTTGTTGACCTGGATGCAAGAAAGAACAGCACAAGAGAAAGCTTAAATATACATACATGAAGACCAGATCCTACAAGGCTAGACCTGAACCTTACCCTGGTAGATTCTGGAAACTCTCCCCAGGTCCACTGCATGTGGGACTCGGCCCTGAGCATGCTGTCAGCAGGCTTCACCATGAGCTCAGAGTCACTCTTGGGTGACATGGGTTCGGACATCTCCCTGCTGTAAACAAACACCACATTTCCACTGAGTCAGCGACCTTGTGAGAGTGATCTGTTTTACTCAGCCCTGGATTGGAAATTATGTCTCATTGTTTCTCCATGTTTGTATGAACAATGTAAATATTTGACAGGACAGAGCGGGAGGGCCGTACGTAGTACAAGGGGACCAGTCTCCATCAGAGAAAGGGTAGCTGTCCCATTCGAGGACGGTGAGTGGGGAATGTTGCCTGTGGTCCATATTGTCCTTCATCACGGAAAGCGAAGATGCCCTGAAGACAGGAAACAATAAAATTAACAAAAGGTTTACAATAAATAAAACTAAAACTTTTAAAATGAGCATGTTAACTAACCATTGTCCATTGTGCGTGTTGTTCTCCTCGTCTGAACTGAGCTCACATAGCTCGACCTCCCCGCCTGCAGGTGTGGTTTGCTCCTCCTTGCGTGGCTCGACCTTGTGCTTCTTCCTGCGTCTCTTCCTCTTCTTGCCGGCTGAGTTGGAGCAGGTTTGCAGGTTTCCAGACGCCGGGTCTTCTGGACTCAGAGGCTGACTGTTCTCCGTCACTGATCCACCACATCTGGACTCTCTGCTCCTGAAAAGAGCCTCTTCTGTGGGGATGGGCGAGGTCATCAGGTGAGCCGGGACAATCTCCTGTGTTGGAATAAAAAACAAAATAGAAATAAACCAGACTAAAAATCTACAGCCAGGCTTCTAAATGCTAAGATCAGCATGCTAACATGCTCACAAGTACAGCTGAGGCTGATGGGACATTGGTCATTGGTCATAAATCAAAATGTTGATGATGGCAAGATGACAAATTAAAGCCCCAACTTGGCGATCAATAGCTGTTGAGACATTTCACTCAAAATCAAGTCATTAGAATACATCATCGGGGGACCATGAATATCTGCACAAAATGTTGTTCCAATCATGTAAATGTTGAGATATTTTACTGGACAAGTAAATGTTACTATTAGAAGAAGTCAAATTCAGTAAAACTCATCCTCTGGGGGCAATTAAAGCTTGTATGAATACTTTCTGAGATACCAATAGACTGACATTGCCACCCCCCTGAGTCATGCTGCTAGCATGGCTAAAAAAAAGAAGCTAAGCCAAGAAATGTTGTGTGTTATCTCAGTTATAGATCTACTAGTAAACAAGATCAGTTCAGCAGAAATTCAACGTAAAAATCTTTTTTATTGTCATCATAAAACTCACATTGTGCTGCTCCGTCTCCTGGACAAAAAAGGCCTCTCCATTGTCTCCAAGCTTCATGTGTAGCTCCACAGGCTCCCCATTGATTTCTATGTCAATCTGCAGAGTCAAACAACCACATTTCTGTAACAAGTGCTGGGTAGTTCACTACGTTCTCCTCAGTTTTAGCAGGAATTAATAAGGTTTGTTGACACCACAAAAGCAACATAAGCATATCTACAACATAGCTCATGGATTAAAAAAAACTGTGTCACAGATTTACCTGAAGAATTAGAGTTAAACCAAAGACAAAACAATAACCAGCTTTGTACGTAGGCTTGCTGTTTTCAGCAAATGCCACAAGTTTTAAGAACATGTATTAAACAGGCAAAGTTTAATTCAGAACAGCGGCTGCCTGAGTGGAATTAGGTCGGTCAACGACATGAGTAAATACACAGGAAATAAGTTGCGTGCACACAGCGTTGCTTTCTTCCATGTTCAAATTATCAGAAAAGTTCATCAAAATCTACTCAAATTTGTCTGCAAGATTCTGACATTTGATATGAGGTCAAGGTCAAGTTGATTCTGTTTTCCTGCTTCGTCTTCTTTGTAGGACAATGTTTTGAATGGATTGATTCTTAACCAGTCAGGAGGCTAAATTGAGCTTCAGTCTGTGAATCTCACCTTAGTCATCATCTGAAAACTGCACAGTGTCTATTAATAGAGAAAGGGCAATCTGCTCTTGTGAGAAGCAGAGAGTGGATTGGATGGTAATGTTCACAGAGCTTCAGAGGGAAGGAGCGGATAAGAGGGCATAAGGAATAATCTGTTGTGCAAAACACACTGAAATGTGCGGGTTCAATCTGCACATTTATGCCACATTTTACTGAATGTTTTCAAGTGTCAACATGTTTTTAGATTTTGAGAGAAAATTATTTTAAATGCACAAATAATTTTGAATTATTTCTCATCACTAATCTTTCTTAATCAACCGGTCATCAATACCAGATTTGTCGGGAAATGTTTTCCTCAAAAAGCATTTTTTAAAAATCAATGATTTATGACATCATTTTAAAATTTTCCTTTAAATGATTTGGCCACTCACTACTTTCTCCCTGGAGCGCAGCACTCCCAGTTTTCCGAAGCGGACATGGAAAGGGGAGCACTGGAACGTCCCATCAGGCTGTCGGACCACGATCACGTCGATGCAGCCTGACAGAGTGGCCTGATTGATCCCCTTATACAGCTTCTTTACTGTCACCAGCACCTGGCCTGCCAGCTGCCCCACGTAGTTCATGGTGTCAACCTGTCAGCGAAAACACCCTTGATCAATGAGCAGATATCTAACAACAATACTGTGCATTAATTACCTGCTAAAACAAGTTTTAACACACATGAATTACTAGCAGAATGAAACCACACACCACTTTCTTTTACTAGGCCAGGGTGCTGTTGTTCAGAATAGTCTGCAAAGGAAATGCAAGCTGGTCCCTAAACACATTGGCTCTGTCCCATTTTCCTCAAAAGAGAGCGGAGCTGATCAAGACTTAATCAGGACCTCGACAGCACCAACAAAGCTGCTGCAGACCAGAGAAGAACGGACAGTGTGTTTTCCTCGGGCAGAATTTGGGTCAATATATCCAGCCACTCTAGCTCTTTTTAAACTTGCAGCTTATCCCTTATCGTTTTATACTACTAGAAAAACATTTGTGACAGTTTAAGGTACAAACCATCGGTCAAGGCATGTTTGAATAGTCAGAAGTAGTCCTACGTGGAATGAGTTTGAATGGAAAATTAGAATAAGAGTATTTAAGACTCCCCTTGTACTAACAAGATACAGCTCAGACTTACATTGCAGAGATTACACGAAGATTGGTAACTATACCCACATTTTCTGGGACTGTCCTAAATTAAGTCAATACTGGAGAGACATTCAAATGGAGATCAAGCAAATCATGGGGGTAGAACTGCCACTACAGCCAGGAATTTTAATACTTGAAGAGACTCCAGAGGATATAGACACCAAAGATCAGTCATATTTGCTTGGGGTGTTGTTGCTGATCGCAAAGAAGATGATAACAGTGCTATAATGGGAAAATGTAAAGCCACCAACTGTCTAACAATGGAAGGAAAGTGTCTGGTAAACTATGCGTGATTGCACACCGGTTAGAGTGAGGTGTATCTGGGATGCCTCTTAGTACTGAACTCGAATAAGGTACAGTAGGTTGTACAACAAACTGCAGAAACTTAAGACCTAAAGTTTTTGTGACAGAGAGCAAATAGATATATTATTCAAAGGCCAAAGAGGGTTCAAAGTTTAAAGCTCAGGGTATCGGCATGTATTACATGCATCCAGCAAAGAAAACAAAAACTAAACTACAAATAAGTGGCACTACTCAGTTATATTCAAAACTGTGACTTACCATCACTTAACGTACAGTAGGTGTACAGACTAGCATTCGGGAAGTGTCATATCTGCTCATCACAGCTGTTAAGTCAACTTGTAAAACATGCAAGATAACATGTTTAGGTATGTTTGGATGGGTAAAGAAATGAGAGTTCAAACACAAACGGAGTAGTTTAAAAGTAAAGTGATTCGTCAACTCAATTATCTATGATCTTCAGAGACTTTAGGGGGTTAACAAAAGTCTTTTTACAAGCAAACTTGTAACCTGATTTTTCTTCAAATAGATGTTTACATTAGATTTCTTTCCTCTTTATAATACAGGTTGTCCTTAACTATGAAAAATAATCGGTGAAATACTTTGATCTGTAAGCACTTAGTCAAAACCAGCACTAGTAACATTCAGCTGACGGAAAAGGGAGAAAAGGGGCCTGATTATACAAAGCTACAATATTTACTGTGTCCGACCATGCGTCTGTTCAATCAGTCAGTTAACAGATGCTAAGCTGATGCATCAGACATTTCTAGGAAATAGAGGCACCAAGCAAAGCACACAGAGAGATGAAAAGATAGAAAGCAAGACCTCATTCTGTCACATAGATGAGCTGATATCCTTCCGTCATTATCACTCTCCTTTCTAGAAAGTCACTCACTCATTCCAAAACAACTTTCTTGTGAAAACACAAACTCTTAAAATGTGACCAAACTAAATTAAAGCTCCTGGACAAACCCAAAAGATAAAGATGTGTGCAGCTGAGGAACTAATCTTTGAGTTTTGGTTGACTGGGCGATTAAAAAAACATCGGTGCATCTTTTCACCGTTGTGTCAAACCACAAACCACCACTGCATTTTCATACACACTGATACTGAGATCACTGATCAAACAACGGTGTGTCTTAGTATTTAGGACAATGGTTTACACTGACTTGGACATGGACTTTGAAACCATTCAGACACTGAGACTGGCAGCCACCATTAGGTGATTCAGACCACAACGGCGTCCACTTGGTCCCTCTCTATAAACAGCGACTGAAAACCAGCAAGCCTGAGTTGAGAACCATCCAGATATGGAATGGAAGAGGATGTTTTGACTGTACAACATGGGACATCATAGATAGCAGTGACAACTTGGAACGAGCTTAATGCCGTGGCAACAGACTATAAACACTTTTGCATGGACAATGTTATACCAACAAAATGTATCAAGATTTGTCATTACATGTAAATATACACATAAGCAGAGGATAGAAAGGAAGATGAGGGAGAACAATTTAAAACAGGCATGGAAGGGAGTGTACACAATGCTAGGACGGGAGAAAAAGAAGGAATCACTTGCAGGTAATCGCAGGGATGATTTGACCACTGCAAATGAACAAAATAAATTTTACAGTGGATTTGAGAAATCAGATTGCAATAGCGAATGGAATTTGATTAGGTAACAACTTTGTTCCGGTCAGGAAGTTATTATAACAGCAGAGGAAGTGTGTTGAACCATTAAAAAAAACAAAAAAACAGCAGGTCCTGATAGAATAACTGGCATGATACTGAAGGAATGTAGAGAAGAGCTTAGTCATGTTCAGAGCCACTTGTTTCTAATTTTACTTGAAAACAATTTGTTCCCAGAGCCTGGACATCTTCACTCATACTGCCTGTCCCTAAAACATCAAAACCACAGGCCTTAAACAATTATCGTCCAGTAGTGTTAACATCTATTGAGATTAGGGGCCTTGAGAGAATAGTGTTGGATCGGGTTCCTGGGGAGGTACAAAACAAACACTTCAGTTTGCATTTACAAAAGGATCATCATCTTGATCAACCAAAACGATATGCCCATGCTATGTTTATGGATTTTTCATCTGCATCTAATACCATAAGACCACATGTTTTAATGGAAAAGCTGTTACAATGAGAGGTGAATAGCAGACTCATCAGATGGGTGGAGTCCTTTTTGACTGATAGATCGCAGTGTGTCAGAGTAAATGCTGCAGTGTCATCCCCTATTATCAACAACACTGGGGCCCCACAGGGGAGTGTTATTTTTCCAGTTTTATTTACCATTTACAAGAATAAATGCAAGACCAACTCATCTAATGTTTTCCATGTTACATTTGCTGATGATACAGTGATGGTTGGTTTGATCACAGAGGATGAAAAAGAGTATTGTGGATGTGTGGATAAGTTTGTTAATTGGTGTCTCGGAAACTAAGGAAAGGATTTTTGATTTTAGAGCACCACCAACAAGTATCAATTAATGGTGACTGTAATGAAGTTGTAAATGAATACAAATATCTAGGGACAGTGACTGATGATAACCTGTCATGGGATACAAATACAGGTGTTATCTACAGGAAAGGACTACAAAGATTATACTTCATGTTTAAGCTTCAACGTTTTAAAGTGGACCGACATGTACTGGTTCTCTTATCGTTCTCTTATCGTTCATTCGTGGAGATTACTTTAACTTTCTGCTTTATTGCCTGTGGTAAAGAAAGGACGGGCCATCCTCAGTGATGTATCACAGCCTCTGTACAGTGAATACGAGTTGTTACCATCAGGATGGAGGTACAGGGTACTACCTCTAAGATCCTTTATACCTTCCAGTATAGCTCTGTTAAACAAATCCTTGTGACATGAGGTGTGTAGTATACTTAAATTTTTATTGTTGGTGATGTTGTAGTGGAGCACTTTGTTGGTAATGCACTTAACTGGTGATAGGGGAAAAACACACTCTGTGTAACCATCTGCTGAGAATAACTGAAATAAAATAGGTATGATGAATCATACCAGCACCATAAAAGTAAATCATCATGATATACCTCAGATTCTGGACTTCATCTCTACACTCGAACGATGATTATCATTAGGTGACGACAATGTGTCACTAAAGCTCGACTGACTTTCAGGGGCTAATATTACAACATAAAGTAGGATTGAGCAATATGGCATTAAATACCATGAGGCGATAGAGAAAATAAAACAGACATTGTGTGACTTTTTATATCAAGGTTTCATTTCCATTCTTTACAGGTGTTTAGTTTCGGTTATAAGTAGATTATGGATTAAAAACTGGGTCAAGATTACAGTTAGGGTTTATTATTGGGTTCGGATAGATTCAGGGTTAGGTTTAGCAGAGTAGAGAGTCACAGCAGACTTTTGGCACCTAATTATTAGAGATCAACAATGCACTATCCAAATAAAATGCTACAGACATTTCAGGTCATATACATTTTGTGTTGTCTAACCAGCACTCCAACTCACCAGAGTCCAAGGGGACTTCAGGTGCAGCTGTTGGTCCTGCTGCTGCTCTACAGGAAGACCTGAGAGATCCATGTCCCCCCAGCCGGACTGAGCTGAGCTAAGGCCTCTTTCTCCTCCCCTGACCTTCGCAGCCAACCTGCTCCTGCTCTGTGCCATGCACCCAAAGCTCCTGAAACCTTTCTAACCTCTCTGAGTGAGCACAAAGCACAAGCTCTTTGATGGAAAATTACCCCCAGCCTGAACCATAAAACGCTTACATAACCTCTCTTAGCACCGGTCAACCCATCACCACCAGCTGACAGGAATTCGGTCAGCTCTTTTATGGGTCAGGAGCTAAACTAAATTTGACCAGTTGGTGCAGCTACATGAAACGTCAGTGGTTCACCAGAGTCATGAGGATTCATCTTCAGGAGATCACGAACGTCTAAGAGTCTACAACCATGCCAGCAGCTCTGCCTTGACTTAATGCTAACAAGCTCTCAATGACAATATCAACATCCTGATGTTTAGCAGATAAAATGTTCACCATGTTCACCATCTTAGTTTAGCTCGTTAGCAATGCTAACGTTTGCTTATTACCACTGAAGTACAGTACAGATGAGGCTGATAGGAATGTCATGAGTTTTGCAAGGGATCACAAACATTATGACATGTCATCCTAAGGGGAACATGAATGTTTATATTTGGGATGTTGCAAGGTTTAAATTTAGACTGGTTTACTAGTCTAAAAGTAAGAAAACACTCAGAAAGCAGTCAAAATTGGGCGCAACTTAATCCAGAATGTTAAACATTGTCTGTAAAAATGTTGTATATAATATAAGAGACATTTGAAACACATCCTTCAAACCAAATTGCATTTTAAATGCTGCTGACACCCTAGTGTTGGGTGGTTACATAACATCTCAGATGCAACAATTAACTGTGTTGTAGGGGCGAGCAGCGAGAGAAGCAACGTTTAATGGAAGAATCCATCCATTAGTTGCCAAGACATTTCACTTGGCACTAAAGGAAAATTCAGGAGGTCACCAAAGTATGGCTACATCATCTGGGGACCATGAATGTCTGTGCCAATCCATCATATAGATGTAGATGATATTTCACTGGATACAGTCAGTGAAAACTTTGGCCAGCTTGTAGTGTTAGAGGAAAGGATAATGGTCAATTGTGTCTCATCCAACCATCTCACTCTTTTTACACAGACTTAGCTCTTTTACAACGCTTCCTACTTAATAACAGAACAACAATGTTCCCAATTCTGTGTTTGTACCTTTTATACAGAACAGCAAAGTGGAATAACTGCACAATATTCCCGCCTTTACAGGCTGTGTAAAATGGGCTACACTGTGTTCCTGCAATGAGCTGTAACTTTCCCCCACAGTGCACCACAGAACATTGTAGAGTTAAAGTGCAAATGCTCATTTAGTGGACAAAGCAGAAATGTCTAGATGAGAGTCATCAGAACTCTCTATTGAGCTGACTACACACTGTCTGCATGATCTGCACACCACACCAAAGTTAGCATAGCCTCGACCCTCACAGCCCCTCGTGTAGACCCCTCTGCTACAACACCTGAAGAAGTTAGTATGATGATGCTGTGCATGCCACTGTGTGTGTGGGCTTGAAACACATTGAAGTTAAAGTTCCCTATTCTATCAATAAGTGTTCATTTATAGATGTGCATTATATTTGAAAAAACAATCTCAACTTAGACTCCACTTATTGTACTGAACCATATTGCATGCTCTTCATCAGACGAGCTGTCAAGTTCAATAACGGGAAGTTTGAACACCTACAGTTCCCAGTTTAGCTGCAACTAACCATCATTTTCATGATTGATTAATTGATTTTAAAAAAATACCCATCATGATTTTCTATGCTGATGAATAGGGAGTGTTAGTGTAAAAGTTATTCAATTCACTATCACAGAAAAAAACTAAGATGTTGGAACCAGTAAACAAAATTTTAATAGCTGATTAATCGCTTAAGCCATTTTTATGCAAAAATGTGTCAACTCACAAATTAATCGACTAATTGTTTCAGCTCCAGCTGCCACAAGACAACAAAGCAAGGTCCAGCTAATGTAATGTAATGTAATGACAGGTGGGGAAGCGGATCTGGAGTTGAGATTGTCAACTACTGTCGAAGGTCAAGACACAATAAGATAAGATAAGAAAGAAAGTAGTGTCATACTTCCATTTTCATTTCTAACCACAATGTGGCTGTGCTTCTTCAATTACAGGAATCAAATTGTAATGACACTTTAAAGCGTTACAGCCTCATATTAAAACAATCTAGCCAATTCCCGTGAATACAGTGCAATTAGAATAAAGCTGTCCTTTTTTTTTTATCCTACACTACAAAAAGCCCCAGTGCTGGATGATACAAATCCAGCACAACCAGTTCTCATCTGACACTCTGAAGGTACTTTAAGAGGTGTTAATCCTGTTAACAAGATTAGTACAAATCTAGCTTTCCCTGTCTCTGCACGTTTGTCCTGCTCACTCCATCCAAATGTACAACGTGATTCTGCGTCCGCCAGTTGTTTTGACCAACATTTTGTCACAGAGTCTTCAAGTTTTTATTATTTTATGTCCATTATTTTTCAATCAATCCAAAACTCTTCATTATTGAATATAAAATTAGCAGATTTTCACATCTGAAGAGCTGGAAACAGATCTGCTGAATGACAGGTCGATTAATCAATTAATCATTTCAGCACTAAATGCAACTAAAATGCTATTTTGCAGAGTTTATGGAGGAAGACAGCAAGAAATGGTGTTAAAATAGCCTAAATCTCAGTAAATATTAAGTCTCATATTACAATTGAGATATAATAATACAGGACACTGACACATCTCACAAATCAGGATCTTTATCTCCATTTGGAGCCATCAGCCTGAATAATAAAACCTGCATACTGTCAGCCATTGAGTGTAAAGACTAAGATCATGAAGACATATCTATCAACCTCATAATGTCCATGATATAGCCAATAAGGAAGTATTAGCAAGCATTTTAACCCTATGACGCGTTTAGGGACCCAGCTGGGAGTTAATTTGACATAACATACACTAAATGATGAAATATTAGAATTTTAGCAACAAGCTGTCACAGGTTAGAGTAGTAAATGTTTTTATGTAGGCCTTTATTTCAATTATAGCACTTGGAAAACGAGATTCAGTAGCCTACCTTAACAGAACGAGTTGTATCAAACCGCTAACTTAAATGACTCCTCAGGAAGGTTTCAAGGACTCCGCTGTCGGTGTTTTTTTTTTCTTTTACAGCGATATTAACCAACATTAACACACATTATGTTTAGTTTCATTTTTCTACAGCTGTTAAATGAGGGACCCTAAGAAGGGAAATGGAGATGAAATCATCCTACCTGCAGGAGTAGAGCCTCCTACAGTCGGCTCCTTCACCGGTAGCTCGCTCATCGAGTCTCTGCTGCTGCTGCTGCTGCCGTGTTGAAGCGCGACCAACACCACGTGACCCCGCAGCGTCGAGGCTGCACGTGACTGCAGCGCAGGAGGACATATGATGAGGTTAATTATTAAGGTGACAGATTTATTACATATTAGTGTGGGGTTTTCCTGCAGTATCAACATATAACCTGCCACTCTAACAGGAAAAAAAAGGTTTGTAATGATACAAATGAAAATTCTCATGTGTTTCTAAACAATTATGTGATGCACCTGTAGTCTACCTCCACATTCTGCTACTCCATAGGATACTCCTACGTCAAGACACTTCAGAGGCAAATATTGTACTTTTTTCTCCACTAATTTAACAACTTTAGTCACTAGTCATGCTTCATTGCAAGTTGAGATTGACAAAATATAAGCTAATCAACACAAATACCTGTTAGGCATACTATGAATAAATTATTCTACTAACATATGATTCTGACATGGGCCAATCTGTATTAAGAGTAGGCCTAATTTACTTTCGGCACTTAGTATATTTGAAAATGGCTTCTTTTGCACTTTTACTTAATAAGTAATATTTTGGATGCAGGACAGTTGTGATATTTTTACTTAAGCTAAAAGATCTCTTGCACCACTGCATAATTGTGTCTTTCTTCTTTTAAAAAAAAAATTAGAATCTAGGAAGTCAAAATTATGTGGTAGAAACTCGGTAGCATAAGTAAAAGCTGTAGTAATCCTGTCACCATCCTGTCTAGATAGCAACCACTACTATCAGTGTAGTTTAACCACCATCTTTTCAAATCTGTGACCAAGCAAATATTGACAGTTATATATCCTATATTACATACCCTGCAAATTCCCCTGTTGGAGCATTATTATTTTATTTTAGTTGTTTTGTTTTGTGATTCCTGTGGTGACAAAGCTTAGCTGTCTGAGGCTAATATGTAACTATTCTACTTCATTTTAATCTTTTTGTACTTGTGGACCACTGTTTGAGGACTTAATGATGTTTGTGGTTGTGTAGCATGTGGTTACCTTTAAATCACACACACATCACACACACACACACACATATATATATATATATAAATTCAAGATGAATTTATTATACTAGTTCCTTGGTACAAATGGACAAGAGAGCTGAAGAAGAAACAAGAGCACATTGTGTTTGTAGAAGCTGCATTTTCTCTGCGCCCTTTAGATTGTCCAAACAAAGAATTACTCTTTTTTAAAATCATTTTCTTCAGGATTATTCATCAATCAATGGATGAGTTGGTTCACCACAACAAAAATAATATAGCATTATTGCTGCAGATAATCGCCATCAACCACAAGACTTGATCCAAAATGGATGCAGTATAATTTGCCCATTGTTTCTACACCGCAATGAGGTGTCGCATCACAGTGAGGATATTCATTTTCCACTCTCCATGTGGAGGTCAGAGGTCACAACACAGTTTAGGCTGAATTCAAATCCTCAGCCTTAGATAGGGGAATATACTGCTCAGCTGTCTTATAAATGTTAGGAGGGACAAACCATCCAATTGCTCTGGAGGGGAAGTAAAGTTTCAGTTCCCCATAAAACACCAGCTGACTCGGACTATGACCTCCATATTACACAGGGATTTCAATGATGACTTCAATTTTGGTGGCTGAATTTGGAATATTGTCAAACAAGTTTTGTATTTATCGCGTAAAGTATGTTTTTTTTTGTATGTTTTTGCTTGCTATGTCCCTAAAATGTAAATGCGTAAACATTTTTTGAATAAATATCAAATTTAGCTGTGGCCGGTCATCTTCGCTGCATTACAGTCTTGAGCTCCACAACTTTTACACTTGTTGACTTGAATTACGTCTGCCCTGTTTCACACAGAGAATTTCCCCATGTTTGCTTTGTTCCTGTGCCTCATATCTGCAAGGCTCTATGTCTGAGTGACACAAATATAGAGGCGGAATCTTCTGGCACTATATATACGAACAAAGTGTGGCCATATAAATCAATAAATATGCCAACAGCTCCTTTATTAAAGCAAATATGATGAAAAAAGATACACAGGCTAGATAAAATATCCTAATCAAATGCAGGTGAAAAGTAAAAACTGAAAGAAATATGGAATATTATTATCATTAGCATTTAACAAGAACAAATACGATATAAATGTTACGATAACTGGAAACACATCAATCATATTGGGCACAAAAGCCCACATCAAACTTATTATGTAAAATATGAAAATATGTGAGTGTACAAAATACTTTTCTCCACTAGATTCACTCAGTGTTGCTGGCTGTTTCAACTAGTGGTTCAGGCTCCTCCGCTGTGTCTGCAGGCTGCTCAAAGGATTCTGATTGGTCAGAAGTGAAAGGCTGGTCAGCAACCTCTCGTTTCGCTGCTTCTTTTTGTTCTGAATCTTCTGCTGCAGTATCGACTGCAACCTTCCCCTCATCTTTCTGCACTTGCGACTCCTTATTTTCTTCAACCTTTCCCACAGGAAGCGTCTTAGTCACAGATTCTGCAAGAGAGCGATCATTAGTAAATATTGCTGTAACCTCTAAGGTATCACACACATTTAATTTCAGATCGCTCACCCTTTCGCTTCTTCATTTTTGTTCCAATCACTGGGGTTGTCATCATTTCCTTCGGGGTATTTGGGCCAAATACCACATTTCCCTCTGCATCAGTCCAATATGAAGTCACCCCCAAGTTAGGTGTTCCCTCTGTGACCTCCAGCTGAGGGGGGAGAAACTGCAGTTATACTGTATGTCACCATTAATTTAAAAAAAGCCCTGCTCTTATCAGAATTAACCATCACACCATCCAATGAATGTCTACTACTTACCCAGTTCAATGAAGTCAGAAATATCAGTGATTGCCAAAGTAATCCAGATACACTAGACTACAATGAAAACTTACAAATCTGTATTCACCCAATATTAATTTCAAAACCCATTTATTGGGTTGCATCATATCCGATATTTTTCAACTGATTTCTATTTGAAAAACAAAAAAGGGTATTGCTTCACATTAAATACTAAACCTTTGATTATCAAATTAGAGAAGGAAACCCTAACTGTTCGTAACTATTAAGTGTGTAATTTTAACCCGCTTTCTGATAATTTGTCAATATTTTTCTCTCTCTTTTGTTTACAATTATATCTAAGCCTGGATGGATATACTGTGTCTGTAAGGACTTATCATACATCCTGTTCTGTTCAGGGAATAGTTTGACATTTTCAAAGATCAATTTCCAGTCCAGTATGAACCCACAGCCAGAAATTGGCAGGAGAAGCTTAGCTTAGCATAAAAATGGGAAACGGCTATCCTGGCTCTGTCCAAAGATAAAGAAATCAGCCTAAATAGGCCGAATTGTATCTTGTTTAATGCTGCAGAAACTTGGTTTTGGGGGGAGGGGGTTATGTGCTGGATTTTTTTAGAAAATCCAGAAAGGAAAAAAAGAAAGGCCCTGACCCGGCCGGGAATCGAACCCAGGACCTTCTTGCTTTGAGGCGTGAAGGTCCGGATGACAAAAATGACTCTTTACAACCTTTGGAAATATTTCTACTGTATGATGTACCATTGGATGTTGGTAACCAGGGAAATAGCATTAGTTTTTGCTCAGTTACATTCAAGTGAGCGTGTTTTGTTTGTTCCGTTTGTGCTCATCTAACGGTGAATTTTTTTAGTTGATGTTTTCCCCGAGCATCATAAATCAAGCACACCGTGGTTACAGTAAAGAGAGGGGTTGACTCCATGCTGGTGGTTGATCTCCAGGCAGTCCAAGTCTAGAGAAGTTGTGACTGGGAGTGAAAAAGGGGAAGAGTAAATGAAAAACAACAGAGTGAATAGAGAAGGGTGGAAGGTTCAAACCAAGAGTGAGACAAGTGAGACAACTCAAAGAGGAAGAGGAGGAGGAGGAAGTGGGGAAGTACATGCTCATTTTTTATTAGTCTCACCAAGAAACAGGGGAATAGGAAATGGTGCAATAATAACTAAGTGATCTAACAGTGTTCATAATAGTGGGACTGTTATCATAATCACAAATAAAGAGGGCATAATAATCATTAATGATGGACTGTGAAGGGGATGTCATAACAATGGTGGATAACAATAATGACAGTGGGCGAACATACAGTATTTACTACAGACAGAGAGACAATGATGTCACAACATTCAAATGGTTGTGAATAATAATAATAAAACAGGACTAAATGTAAAATCTGATGAAATGGCACATTACACATGAAGCGTCATGTTTTAGCCCGTCTGCAACATATTTTGTATACTTTTGTTTTATTTTCCAAAGCGTATATTAGGAATTTTTTCAGTGAAATCATGTATTTTTACAGCGAGGTTGGTGTTTCTTTAATTTAGTCTTTCGAAAAACACAAACAATAGTGCGAGGAATGGAATGAACCACGTGCTCTGATGTCAGCTGCAATCTTTAGCATGTTCAGCTAACTAGCTTACTGGCAACAGCACCTATGTGGCCCAGCATTGCTCCCAAGGCTAAGGCTAAGGAGCATAGGGTATCATAACTAGTAGTTAGGGTTCGGGTTATGCTTTTAAAAACGCCGCATTCAGGTCCCAGATGCTTAAAATCTTAGCGTAAGAGGCTCCGTCCTGCTCTGTTTGATTTGGGGAAGAGTTAGTGTCACGTTTGCCAAAGACACCAGCTAGTTTTCATCCTAAAAGCTTTTTCTCTTGCAGTTTTAAAAGTGAAAACATACAGGTTGGAAAAAACAAACAGGAATCAGACTTTTTAATAAAGAGTCAATCAGAAACGGCGCTTTCAAGCAAAAGGAGCTAAAGTTAGCTTGATTAGCCAACTAGCCTCTGTCTGAAATACAGGTGGTGGGGGTTTAGCGAACTGTTAATTGCAGAGACTCGAAAGTTGTTTAATAACACCAATATGTCTTGACTTTTGTAAAGGGTATGTCATTATTACTTGGTTATTCAACTGAACAAATCTAAAATCTCCCATCAGCATTTGAATGCACCAATCTTAAGACTTAATATGCAACAAAAAAAGACTTATCATTGTTATTCACGACTTTCTGTATCTCAAGCATGTTTCAAGTCTCTGCAAAATCTTTTCCACATTTTCGTGAGATCTAAAGTAGGAGATCGTAAGCAGTAAAGTATGCATAATATGAAGCGAATGGGATAAAACACGTAAAAACATTCCTTTGGCTTTTTAATAGACAAGGCACACTGATTTCATTATTTCAAACACCTTTGTATGTTCAGTTAGATTTGTTATTATTGGACCAAATGAGTACATATTTATTATTATTTTAAGTTACAGATCATAACCACACTCCGGATTCCTCTCTGAACTGTTGGACATATATATATATTCTACACATAACATCTCACACATCCTCAAGACTTTTTAAAAAAAATCTTCCTTCAACTGTCTCCATTGGTTTTAATTTATACATATTTACGACAAGATTTGGACCGTTTTTATTTATTCTTGCCGCCCGCCTCTTCAGGGATGAAGACACTTACGGTGAAGTCCCCGCTCTCTGTGCCGTACTTGTTCTTCACCAGGATGCTGTACTTGCCAGTGTCCGACGTGTTCACGCCAGTGATGGTGAAGCTGGCAAACTTGCCCGACTCGAACTTGAGGATGCAGTGGTCGTCGGACATGATCTCCCTGTCGTTCTTCAGCCAGGTGACCTCTGGCACGGGGTCGCCCGAAATGTTGCAGGTGAGATTGAGGGCCTTGTAGAAGGACAAACAGGCAACACACACTCATAATGTTATACAGCAATAACAATTACATGTAAGCGTGTAGAGTCACTGCCAACATTTCTTAAGGATGACTCACGACATAATGTTTCCCTATAACTGTTGAATCAGCTGAAACATGTTTACCTTGCCCTCCTGTATAGTGACCACATCAGGCAGACCTCCTGCTACTCGAGCACGATCTGAAAGAAATAACTTCAATAACTACAAGAAATACGTTTTCTTAATATGACACTTTCATAAACAAAAGCATTTCCTATAAAGTAAAAATCCTATAAAGAAGTAAAAATGAGTGAATGTAAACACAGAGAGGGAAAAAAAATATGTTGGACTGAAAGTAAGTCATCAAAATTGCTTTAAATGTAATCAGTGGAAAGAATGCGGCTTATATGAGCTGTCTTTGTATTTTGTTTTTGTTAAATTCCAAGTTGCAGCATTTAAAACTTCATCTTAACAATATATGAAGGGCAGGTCTTTAATATCAGCCAGCTGATACAAGTCTAAAATCTGCCAAAAACAAACCACTTTAAAACACACTTACTTCTCTCTGCGATCGCAGCAGCTCTGATGAGGTAAAAAACAAAAGGAGGGAAGAACAAATTAGGTCAAAGGTCCTGAGAAGTGAAACTAAAAGCTTAAACTGCATGCATTTCTTTATTTACTTCCTGAAATCGGGAAAAAAAAATGGAGATTTAACTTTACAAGCACTAATACAATGTTATGTGGAGCACATGTGTGTTTTTAATGCATGTTTTCATTACCACTAAGCTAATGATATCATAGCTACTGAGTAGTGGGTAACTTACTTGAGTCTCTGGAATTCTGCAAAAGCGTCATCAAATGCTGCAAAACAAAAAAAGGGTTGCAGGAATCTGAACGGCCAAAACAAGCAACTACAGTACAAGTAGAGTTTATCATCATTGTGGCTGAGTTTCAAATATGCAGTTAGCTTCACCTTGACCAGACAGCTCGACAGTCCTCCTCAGGCCACCTTTCCCATCGTTGAACTCGATGGCGTATTTGCCCGTGTCTTTCTCTGTGGGCTCTGTGATCTGCAGCCACAGCTGCTCCCCCACCACGCCACTCTTTATACGGTCAGAGAAGGCGATGGCCGAATCCCTGTCAGAGAGGCGATACAGACAGCTCTGTGGCGTGGAAACCAAGGAACTAGATCTAACCAATTTACTCTTACAATGATGTAAAAAAAAAAATCAATCAATCAATTTTAATACCAAATGCTTGCACAAATAGAAATGTAGACACAGAACGTACTTGTAGTGCCATGTCACTTGGAGCAAATCATTATAGTAGCTGACAAAGGTGTAGAGTCTGATGCCTTCATCTGTGGTTGTGATCTTCAGCGGAGTGGAGGAATTTGCTGCAAATTGAAAATGTATTTAGGGTAAAATGCATATTTTAAATGAGTCAGGCACCACATTATTTGTTTATCTTCTTACCGATAAAACTGAAAACTTCATTCATCAAGTCTTTGAAACCTAGAAGAGAATATATGGAGTCATATATTTGTCAGGAGATAACTGGCTACCTTTGCGTGTGACTCTGCAAGCTCACCTTGATCCGTCAAATTCAATGTGGACGTGTCCTTTCCTCTGTCGTCCTTCAGAACAACCTCATACACACCAGAATCCTTCTTGGAAATCTGACAGAGAGAGCAGGAACAGCAGATTCAGTCATAAAAACAACACCGGACAAGGAATATGATTTGTAATCATCTGAAAAGGCAAGCTTTCTCTTCTGCTATGGGTGCTGCAGAAAACACGTATATGACGCAAAAAGCAAAAAAGCAAACAGACAAACAAACAAAGATCAATTAAAACAAAAGCATTCTCAGGCAGAACGGCAAAACCAGAGGTTGGCTCATGATGACAACAGATAACTGTTCCCAACTTTTAGTCTTCTCCAGATCAAGCTCTCTTCATAGTCTGCTGTGTCTGCAGGGGAGTCGCGCTGAAACGGGACACACGTGACATCATGTTTATATGCTGTATGTTAGGCTAGCTGGGAGGACGTCATGTCACTGAATGTCACTCGGACAGATGTTTAGAGACGATACAGTGGGACAGGAAGGAGCTTTGAGACGCAGAGTGGAAAAGAGGGTTAGATGAAGAGATTGAAACAAAGAAGAACAGTAAGAGAAAGAAAATGTAAGACAGCGGAAATTAATTTAATGGCATCGTTAGGTCTTAAATATCATATGTTAAACTTATTTTAAAGACATATAATGCTGGTTATGAATGATTATTTTAAGGAGTTTTCAGGTGTCATTAGTAAAAATATCAACTCCCTTTTGGCTTTTTTTCCCCTCCAACTTACTCAAAGACCTCATCTTGTGGACACTGAGGTGAAAGATGGCCAAAAAATGTGAAGGATCCATATATTAGAGTATAGATCTGTGCATTTACATTCATATATGCAAATGTATTCAGTTACAATTATACAATACAGAAATATACATATACACTAATTCACACAGGTTTCTTTTCTAATATTCTCACCTGAGCAATTTCCAGTTTCAGCACTCCCTCTGTGAAGCCGAGGTGCTCCTCTGCTTTGATCTCCCGCCCGTCTTTGTACCACAGCGCTGAGGTTTCCTTCTTCATGTTCCCAACCTGAACACATCACAAGGATGTAAAAAAAAAGAAAGGAGGCACTCACAGTATTTCTTTCTGCAGCATGAAAAATCCTGAAAGTTCTGTCTAACCTTGCATTTCAGCACAACGCAGCACTCTGGTGTCACCTCATAACCCAAATACTCAATAAAGTGCGGACCTGGAACAAACATGGCAGATGTAAAAATGCAAATCAGAACATTTAATGTAGCTGAAACATTTATTCAATCACAAGAAAATGAATCAACTATTTTGATGACCATTGATGCTTTTCTCTTTATATCTTTGCAGGTTTAATGTTTTTAGGTTTATTCTTATGCAATTTAAAGATCGTTTAATCAAGACATCAATCAGCAGTTTAATGGATAACAGGATAAAATAATGATTAGTTTTCATTATGAGTAATACATGAGTGTTTATGGCTGCAGTACTCATAGTAATGAATGTGCCTTACCTTGCTTTCTGAACCATTCTTTCCTCTGGAACTCTGATTCCTTCTGCAGCTCCTTGAACACTGTGAATATAAAGAGTTTACCATGTTAAAAACACTTTATCCAACTTAACCTAACCATGAAATCTAAGCATGTGGTGCCCGTTTGGATGCTATTAAAGTGTGCCATAGCATGAATGTACTTTGGGATCAGTGTTACCTGACAAAAAGTAGCCCAGTCAGAGCCTCAAACAAGCCCAATTGTCATAAAAGTAGCTACATTTTTTATTTACATTTAGAAAGGCATTTTGTCAGTATAGAAATGCCTTTTTTTCTTTTTTCTTTTAAAAAAACAAACAAACATATTTTATCTCAGAGCTATGACAGAATAATAATTAGAATAGGACAAAAGTCACAAGTAATAAACTGAAATGACATTTGGTTTTGACAGTCAGGGGGTTGCCAGTTATTAAAAAACTGGCAACATTGTCTGAGATGCTGCTGTACTATGTGCTTTCTTAAATGTTTTACTGCCCTCTAGTGTCCAGAACTTAGAGTTGCAGAGTTAAGACTGCACATACAAAACTACCTTTTATATTTAACACCAGTATGTTTGTAATGAAGCTGCCAACAACTGATTTCTTCCAACACTTTAAATATTTTATATTATATTCTGGTTCTCTTTGGGTTTTGGCCTCTAAAACAGCATTTCAACTGAGCAAAACTCTAACTGAAGTCCAGTTTAATTGGATTTTTGATCAGGAACAATTTGGGGATTTTTTTGGTTTGGCTGAACATACCGTCTCCTATCAGTACCAAGCTGGACTGGTTGGTAGCTTTCCCATCCTGCAGCTGGAAGGTGAAGGTGCCCTCATCTGCCGGGGTCAGAGACTCCATGATCATCTCAATCACGGCAGTGTTCTTGTCGAAGTTCATCTTGTATTTCTGCAAACAAAAACAAAAAAGATTACACAAAAAACCCCCATAATAGATATATTATGAATACAGATTACTGAGGGTGCATTTTGCTTGTTTCTTCTCTGACCTCCCCCTGAGAGACAACATTATCATTGAAGACGTAATCCACTTTGCCGTTAGCTGACATCTTGTCCGCCTGCAGCCAAAAGCGAACTCTACCCTTCTCCAGCAACTCCACAGCCAACTCTGACTTCAGGGGAATAACTAGTTTGGAAAGGAAGGATGACGAAAGAGAGAGAGAGCCAGCTTAAAGAAATAGCCCAACAGCAGCGATGACACGCGATGCTGAAACACTCACTGGGAAATTTGTGGTCGTGACTGATCTCCAGCAGCCTCTTTAACTCTGAGAAAAGACAGGAGAAAGAAATCATGGTCAAAAAATGTATTTACCTCCTGAAATGTTTGGTTTTCTTCCAGACTTTGTAACCTACCTTCCTCAGAGAGGGTGTAGCTGGATGAAGCACCATCAGTGTGGGTGACAAGACATGAGTAAATGCCAATGTCCTCCTCCTCGGGAGTATTGAAAACAGCTTTGGACCTGCAGGGAAAACACAGTGTAGGGGTAATAAATAAGAATACTGAGTGACGGTGTGTCGATCAAAGAGTTTCAGCGTCGCCTCACTTGTTTCCCTTGGTCTCTAAGGTCAGGCGGGATGACTCTGTTATTTCCTCGTAGTTCTTGGACCACACAAATTTGGAGTCGGGGGTTATGTCACAGCATTCGAAGTTCAGGGAGATGACACCGTCATCGTCAACATCCACGACTATCTCCTTAGTGCCTGAAACCCACAGAGGCTTGTGTTACAGCTTGAAATAATTAGCTCACGAGCCACTCGTCACCAGCTCATCTTTTATTTCTTACCTGGTTTGGTCACAGCTGAGACTGGCTCCGTCACATCTGAGGTGTTCCCAACGCCGGCTTTATTCTGAGCGCGCACACGGAACACATACGTCTCTGCTTCCTTCAGATTCTTAATCTGCAAAATGAAAGAAAAGTAGCCGGATTACACACCAACTGCTGCAGCGCGTGTTAATGAACTCTCTCAGAGAAAAGGTCTGATGGGGGCGACCTTGATGTACGTCTTCTCCGTAGCCTTGTTGTTGACTCCTCTCCACGCCTCCTCTGGTGCGTCCGCCTCCTTGATGTCAACGTAGAACCCATTGACTGGATCACGGCCCTGGTACACAGGTGCTTTCCATAGCAACGCCAGGGAGTCGCTTCGCACCTCTGTTATCTGCAGGTCATAAGGAGGTCCTGTGGTCCAAAACAGACATGTTAGAAATACACAGGTAGGCTAAAACACTGCAGATCAGGAAGGTAGATTATGTTTTACTACTATTCAAGGAGCACATAAATACCTCACAGGTATTCATTCATTATGTACACCGAAAAAGGAAAAATGGCTGCATGAATGACATTTCAACAAGTCTTCCTCAGGTAAAGATAATTTTTAGACACAAGGATAATATGTTAAGTCCTCATCTCTAAAGGGTGATTACACAAAGTTATTATGAGCAGCAGGAAAAAGCTACGTTCAGGACTCGAAACACAAAACTTAGGACTTGCTGATCTTGACTTGTGACTTTTATGTTTTTTATGTGAGTCCAAAACATATTTCAACATGGGGACAAAGAAGATTTATCTTACTTGGGATTTAATAGTAAGAAGTAAAAAACAATTACTTTGTTTTTTTATACAAATACTTTGTATGTTTTCTATAAAGTTCTAAAATATAATTTTTATATAATAGTTACATTTATGTAATCTGCCCTGAGTTAAAGACATCTGAAAGCATTATCTCAGTAGGTGGTCTAACCAACCTGGCACGGCGATGGTCCACTCCTCGCACAGGAAGGTGTCACTGGGCAGTGACGGGATACCAACACCTGCCATGTTGGCTGCCCGCACCTGGAACTGGTACTTCCTGTTCTCCTTCAGGTCAGACACCTGGGGACAAAGGAGCATGAGGACAAAACCTTGTTTATAAAAGTGTCCTACAGGTCTTTAAAATCAGCTGAGCCCTGTATTTGGGTTGAAATTAAAGTCAACTCACCCTGTAGGCCCTCTCGCTGACAGCCCTGATGTTGGCCTCGTGCCACTTCCCCGGCACACCATCGATCAGCTCACGGTAATCCACAAAGTAGCCGGTGATGTCAGCACCGCCGATGAAGCTTGGCTGTTTCCAGGCCAGCACCATGGAGTCGCGCACACACTCCAGGACGGTGATGCCATAGGGTGGAGCAGGGGAGGCTGAGATTGAGAAACTCAAATTAACACTGCAGTAGGGGAACAGGGTGAAGTAATGGGGAAACTGAAGCAATATATGAGGTGATACTTTTAATTCCCAAACTTATTTTTACACCTCCAGCCAGCTGCTTTAATGTTTTAGCCTTGTTCTTGTAATTCTTATAAAAATTTCATGAGTTTGTGGATGCTGTTGAGCTTCAGTGTCCCATTACTGAGAACTTTTGCATTTACAGCAGGTGTTGGCTGTATTAAAACTCACTTATTTCCATGGCCAAAAACTTGCATCACCACTGGATTGTATGTAAGTTTAAAGACAAGAGGGTGAATACCTGCTATAACACAATATTGTTAAACCCAACCCAAGATAGATAACGCCCTCATTTTTGCACGCTACATATGAAGGTAGAGCCAGGAGTTGTTTAGCTCAGCATAAATTTAGCCTGGTTCTGTCCAAAGGTAATTCACTAAAGCACACTAATTAGCATGTTGCATCTTATTTTTTTTAATCCTTACATAAACCAAGTGTAAAAACTAGCCTCTAGCAAGTCACCTCACCTGGCTAAGAACAAGTCACATAATCCCCCCATAAAACTCAACTTGTCATTTTTACACTTGGGTTTTTGAAGTGAATTAAAGAACAAGATATGTTTTAATTAGTTAGCTATAAAAGTGCTGGTAGGTGATTTTTGTTACCTTTGGATAATGCCAGGCTAACTGTTTCCCCCCGTTTCCAGCCTTTATGCTATGCTAAGCTAAGCTAACCAGCTGTAGACACTGTAGCTCATATTTAACAAACAGAAGCAAGATTGGTAGCTTATCAATCTTCTTGTCTGAGTCTAGCATGAAAGGGGATGAGCATATTTCTCAAAATGTCTATTCCTTTTTGGGTAAAATAGAATTTTTACATAAAATTGGTACCAAGAAAATTTCAACAATGGACACACTGATTTCTGAGTAACTGTAAGCAAAAGGTCTCTTGAAAATTAAGATCATGTAACGTGGTGATAATAAATTGGTCTGTCATACGCAAATAGTCACGTGAACTTGATACCCTGCCCTTTTTAGGGGCAAGAAGTTGGGCGCTACCAAAAATGTCTCAGGTCACAAGTGTCCTGCTCTTATGTTGGTTGGATGACCCACTTTTCAAGTACAGGGTGTGATGAGCTGGCTCCTGCCATGACATAACTGTGTGTGTTTGTGTGTTAAAGTGCTCTGGATGTGAGGGAAGGACCTGAGGTGACTGACGCTGAGCCACCAAGTGAGGAGGTTGTGGGAAACTGTTGACAAGCGTGACTGTGTTGAGTTAAAGTTTGGTGGTGTTTCACAATGACTTACCTTGAAGAGAAGAATACCAGTAGAGTGCTTCAACAACTGAAGCTTGTGAATAACAGAACTGATTTATCGAGGTAAATACGTCTCTTATTACTCTTTAAGATCAGGGTACATACAGTATAAGTGGGGGGGGGGGAATCGATGGAGTGGTTTGTTTCGGAGCTGACGAAAAGATTTCCGTCTCTGACCGGTGCTCACCTGCCGACTCTCTCCTGGGCCTCGCTGTCTCCCGCTTAGCTGAAGCACCTACAGAGGACTTACGTGCCTGTTTGGTCTCAGGCTCGTTGACCGTCTCTACGGCCTGATCCTGAACCTCAGCAGGGACTGGGTCTAAGTGTGCAGCTATGTCAGTAAGTGAGCCAGAAACTGAGTCTGACACAGACTCTGAGACCAAGTCTTTTGCCAGGTCAGGGGCCCAGGACACGCTGCCTCTCTTGCGCCCATGGTTTTTACTCTCCATGGGACGGCCTGAGCTAGCAACCCCGGCCCCCTCCCTGGCTTCAGTGTCAGCCTGAGCTTTACTGTGCTTTTGCTTAGTGTCAGGGGAGGACTGGACAGTTTCATGCGTGCCCGCCCAGCGTGGCCTGTGCTCAGTTAGTTGGCCCACGTTACCCCCCGGCCCCATCTCCGGAAACACACCATGAGGGATGCCGCCCCCTACAGGAGTTAGCAGAGAAAAGCAAAAGAGGCTTTTTTAAAAACAGGCCAAAGATCCTCTTAATCACACAACATTCAGAGAGCAAAGATAAATTTTTTAAAAAAAGAAAAAAGATATGAAGCAATATTCAGCAACTCATCAAATACAGTAAAATGTCCTCATCTGACTCGGAGTAAAAAATGAAGACAAGATGACCAACAAGTGACATCCGTGTGAGGAGGTGAGTAGGCTTCACTTGTTATTATGAGAGCATGCAGGCATGTGACGTAGAACAGCCAATGAGTGTGGATGTGAAGGCTTTGCACCAACCCTTTATGAAAAAAAACACTGTACTTTAGTAACAATGCCAATGGATTTCATCACCTCCTAGAATTCAAGTCAAAAGATGAAATAACTAGTGTGTTGAGATTGAATGCTACAGCACACCGTGATCCAATTTATATGAAGTAATGTAACTGTTTTCAGGTATTGCTCTTTTCCCTTATTAATAATAAATGTGCTGTGACATCTTGTATGAAATGTACTGTAGATTAATATTAGCAGCCATTCTTTGTAATTTAACATAGTAAAAATGTATTAATTACCATAACCTTCGCCTACTGTGCAGAGAAATACATTGGCTTTTTTTTACTAAGTGTGTTTCATAAGGGAAAACAGAGCATGCCGCTCAGCACAAAGCTGACCAGTGAATGAGTGACATCCAAAGGCTGAAAGCTGTGTTGGTTATAATGCAGAGAGACTTCAGGGAGCACATGCAGGAGATCAGAAAGAGCATCTCTGACAGTTATCACAGCAGCTGCATTGGTCTGTTTTGCACAGTTTGTGTTAATGCTAGGCTCGATGCTAGATGCAGAGTTATTGCGTTATAGACTTCTGTTGTAAAGCTAATGATTCTCAGAAAACTAATAAACTAATTTAAGCTCATAAAGTCATTAGAGATCATGGTTTTATATGTGTAAATAGTTTTCTTTCTGATGTAAAGCATAACATTGGTAAAAAAAAAAGAAAAAAAGAAAAAGTTTTATTGATGTGATTTTTGCCACATTTGCCACATTTTGATATTAATCATTATTGGAAAAATTATTAACAAAAGGTTTTTCACTTGTGTCAGCTTTTATCAGTGGTGTACCCAAGTACATTACTGTAGAATTTTGACATCTGTACTTAACTTGTAGTTCTATTTTCTGCAACTTTATACTCCCGCTCATTTCAGAGAATATTGTAACTTTTACTTCACTACATTTTATTGACACTTATAGTTACTAATACTACTGAAAAATCATGTTTTTTTAAAAAATAAGACAGTATTTTACTACAAATCCACGCAGTAGTACATCTACAATTGGCTGCACATGACAAACTACAACATTAAAATGTTCTTAGATCTATTTTATTTATTTTTTGCTCTTTTTTTTTATCCTGTTAAGCACTTTGGGCTGCATCTTTGCATGAATTGTGCTGTATAAATACAGTTATTATTGTTATTATTTGTTAGTTATAAAAACAAAATAACACTGAAAGGAGCCATTCTACATAATAAATACTTTTGATACTTTAAGGACATTTTGCAGATAATACTTTTGTACTTTTACTCGCGTAACAATTTTTTTAGCCCCATGGTTTTTCTACTTTTACATCAGGATTTGAGTAATTCTTCCACCACTGGCTTTTAACCCAGTCTTTAACCCAGATGTAATTAACTGAAATTATATTGGATTTTTCATTGTGAGTCTACTGAACTCAATGTCCTGTCGGTCTCAATCTTACCACAAGGATATAGAATAAAGCATCATTTTTTTTGTCAGAGGAATCCAGATGCTCTAGACTAGACTAGTCTTAAAATCTAGTTAACTACTGAGCAGAACAATGCCACTGCCAGGTTAGCTGTTAGGAGAGGGGTTACGACAGATAAGCTCAGTGCAGTTTAAGGGTACCGGTGGGGTGGGAGGGGTGTGTGTGTTGGTACCTTTAGCACCACGTGGGGGTTGACGACACATCTCGTGCCCGGGAAACGTGAGGGAAATGGGGGGGAGTGGGACATTGGGCTGGTTTGTAACGACCGCTGAATTGGGTCACACTGACCCAAATTAGAGGAAGTCTACAAGTCCTGACCCCCGCCTCAGGCTGTGCAGGGAGGAGGAGGAGGAGGGGTGGTGGTGGATGTGGCTGGACAGGGAAGGTGGGTAGGTGGGCACATAACAGTGCAGAATAACGTGACAGGGTGACAGAGTGGAACCATGGCGGCGAAAGTGTGGGAGAACAGATGTTGATGATGTAAAGAAGTGACGACAACAGTGATAGTCTACAATGTCGTGTTAAAATATCAAGGAAAATGCCAGTTCTTCCAAGTCTTTTACGATTTTTTTCTCCAATATTTAATCATCATGCTGTGGTGTTCAGCGCATTTCAGGAGTCATTTTCTGGTAAAAGTTCCTCTTTTTAGTGGGCTCACTTAAACCCGCTACCTCTATTACAGGTTTGCCTGAAGCCTTTTGCTTTTCCAGTCTGATTTAAAAAACAAACAAACAAAACTTTAATGTTAGTGTCACAGATTGCTTTAATATTTGTTGTGAAATTAGATATCATGGGAAAAATCCTGACAAAATATACCCGAACGTAATTGTTAATCTGGAAGTTACAAAATACTGTATACACTAACAGCAAAATGAATTCAGAAATGCAAGCAAAAACACCAACAGCTGATAAAACAGAGTTGTTGTTTTTTTTACATATACAAACAACAGGATCATTCTGAGTATCCTCTGACTCCTGCATTAACTTCTCGTGTTGAGATGCGATTCTGTGGTTTTACTCACCAATAGCAGCCTTCACCTCCACAGGCTCAGACTCCTGGGAGAACTGGCTGAGCCCTGCTGCGTTCACTGCCCTCACCCTGAACACGTATTTCTCTCCTGTTATGAGGCCATGGCAGATGAACCTGCAAAATCAACCAGCAATACACTTCTATGAAACAACTGGCTTCTATAAACGTTGGTTACAAAAGGAGGAATTCACCAGGACAAACATTTTAGGGTCTTGATAACATTACAACTGAGGTTAACAGAACAGACTTAAGGTTATGAATGGCTTTACATGCCTCAAAGTCATGAATCACAAAGACCTCGATGATTTTAAAGGGCATTCATGTAAAGGACCCTCAGACCTTGATACTGCAATATAACCCGGCTTCTTTTCATTTCCAGAGTAATTTTACCTGGTTCCATTTACAGGCTTGTTGTTGCATGGCTCCCACACGTTGCTGCCCACCACTGTTCCCTCGATGTAGTATCCCACCAACTCTTTGGCGTCACGGGACGCTTCCCAAGACACAACGACTGATGTGTCCGTGTTTCTGGTTGGGACAACTTTGCCTGGGGCAGATGGGATATCTGTGGACCAGAACATTTGACATTTTTTTGCGTCATTTACTGAGAATCTGACATTGCTGCTGTTATGATGTGTATTTGTGTTTTCTGACCAAGCTTGTCGCCAACAGTGGTGGCCTCAGTCGGGTCAGATGGCTCTCCGACACCGGCCGAATTGCAGCAGCGGACACGGAAGCTGTAGGATTTCCCCTCGGCGAGGTCGAACAGCGCAAAGCGAGGAGATTTGACCGGGATCTCTGTGTTCACCCTCTGCCAGCTGTCTGTGCCTGAGACACACTGACAAACAAAGATACACGGTCAGAGAAACACTGGCATGTAACAGGTTGTGGTGAGTTTTAGTGTGGGTTTTCCCGTTAACAGCTAACATGGAAGAAGATGTTGTAAAATAGGTATAATTTACCTTTTCCACATAGTACATGACACCCTCAAGGCCTTTCCCTGCAGGTGGCTTCCAGCTCAGCACCACATAGTTCTTGGTGGCCTCTGTCACCAGCAGCTCAAGAGGTCTGCCAGGAACGATGCCCTCTGATGGTCAAAGATACAGAATCAGTTCCCTAACACAGCACCTTTATGTTAATGGGTGTCATGGATATTAAATCTTATTATTAAAAATGAGCTTTCCTACCTGCAGGTTCCTCCTCTGTGACAATGATCTGTCCGGTCCAGGGAGCAGAGGTGCCTGATGACAATCAAAATTATGAATCTGATGGGAAATCTTTTTGCAGGATTTAACATTTCTAGATTTTGCTTCGGCATTCGCTATTTTCGTTCCTGGTAGACTGTGTTTGAACCAGACATACAGTAAAGGCTGCAGTACCTCTCATGCGGGCGCGATCAGCCGGGTCCATGGCAGCCACCGGCTCAGACACTCTGGACGGGCGGCTCATGCCAGTCTTGTTGACAGCACGCACACGGAAGGTGTAGGAACGGCCCTCCACCAGGCCAGTGACGGGGAAACGGGCAAACTTAACCGGCGTGTCATTGCACTGGATCCAGTGGGTGGTTCCGACCTCACATCTGTGGATATATAAGTGTTGCTTATGCGGTGCTTTTGGTATAGTTATGCTTTTTTCCTCACTTGTCAATCAAGGATTCACAAATATCGTCTTTTCCCCCCATTTTTCTTTATTGATAAGGACTTCTTTAGTTGGATCTCTTTTTGTCTGACCAGTTTGTATTGTCATTTTCAAAAACAAGCCATCACAGCTGTTTGATGTGTGCTTTAAAGTAGGAGAATGAGAATTTTCTCAACTTATAAAGGAGCTTCAATTTATCAGAAAAAAAAAATCTAAATCACAAAATTTGGAGACACATGGTATTCACTGGGTAGAGTACAGAGGGGATGGTTGGGAATTATATGAAAGATTACAATCTGAAAAGTCACTAAAGCTCTCTCACAAATGTAGTGGAGTAGAAGTATAACGTTGCATAAGAACAAGTACAAGTTGAATTTTAAATTTATCTAAAGTTTTAAGTAATAAAACAGGCAGCAACATATTGACTAACCTGTCCACAAAGTAGCCCAAGATGGAGTTTCCTCCATCGACAGCTGGCTGCTTCCAGGTGACGATAATGTAATCTTTATTGGCATCCAGACAGCGCACATCCAGAGGGGCACCGGGGGCTCCTTCAACCTCGGCATCAGTATCTAGAACAGACAGTAACAACACCGTCAGGATTTTCAGTACGAGTAAACACTTTGCCTGATATCAGACTGAACTGTCAACTGGTTACACTCCGTTTCCATTTCAATCAAGGCTGATTCGAATGTTTGTTTGTTTGTTTGTTTTTTAAATATTTATTTACCTTTAAGCCAAAGATTTGTCGGTTATAAATTGATTCTACTGTGGCTGGTTGTTGTTTTTAAGGTGAACTGTGCCCTGTGCTGAACTGTGTAGCTGCAGGGCTTCATGCCAGAAATGTTTCTGGTCCTTAAGTCCAAACACAAGCTGGGAGCAATCAGCAGCAGGAGGACAGAATTCGCCGTGGGGGGGGGGGGGGGGGGGGGG